>BMAW01121919.1:1046487-1067264 GCA_019974015.1 Nephila pilipes
CATTAACCTATATACAATAAAATAATAATTCATTTACATTAACCTATATACAATAAAATAATAATTCATTTACATTGCAAAAACGTTTTTCTAAAGCAGTGGTTCCCAAGATGTGCATCATTTTTCCACGAGTAACATGGAATATATTACAAAATTATATATTATTTTTTGACTAAGTGTAGTAAATTGTATCATTTGTGGGAGATTATATAAATCTATAACTGAAATATATCATTACACTTTTTTTTCCCCTTTAAAATTGTAACTTCTTGAAATTTCTTTATTCATAATTAGATAGCACTCTAAAAAAAAAAAAAAAAAAAAAAAAAAAATTAATTTTCTCCATAATTTGTGCAATATATTAAATGCTGGTTTCACACACATTTATGGTCTGTGATACAGTTTGGTGATTCTTGTCTTTTTAGCAATGGAAGTTTTTATAATGTTGCGAGAGTACAGATAAGGAAAGTGCAACCTCGACCATTGGCATGAAAATGAATAGGTAAAGACATCATAAATATGACAATTATTACTTAAAAGTTTAGTTTTGGATCAAAAGAAATTAATGGATAAGTGTGATGAAAGTTTTGATATCAAAATACATATTGTAAAGAAAATTCAAATGTCATTTCGAAAAGTCACTGTTATAATTTCTCTGTCTAGAAAACTGAAATAGCATTATATAAATGCATACATGCACACATATTCCCAGTAAACTCAAATGACATTTTTAAACATGATTTCTTTGCTTATCAAACTGATGGAACTGAAACAGGAAAGAAAAAAAAAGTTTGTCAAGGAAGCATCTACACCCAACAATGCTTTGCTAGTATCTAACAAGGGAGTTTGCAGAATGCAAGAAGCCTCACATCATCACAAAACCTAACCTAACAGCTGCAATACATATGGTGAACATTATGGTTGGCAAATCATCTGGCAAATAGATTGCAAAAGTACCGTTTTGTCCAATACAACAATCACACTTGAAACACAAAATGTCTAGAAACTCAATTCTCTATTTGATATGCTTTTTACAGTTCATAAATTACATCACTTCTACAGGTACAAAGGCTTAGATTTTGAAGATTCTTGATACTTTTATATCTGAAAATAATTCAAACTGGACAAAATGTTTTGGAATCTTTACCAAAAGTTCTTGTTTCAAGTCTGGTTGTTATATAGGAATACAGGCACATACTTGAAAGCAAAGTCCCTGATACACAGAGGATCCACTGAATTATTCACAAGGAGAAACTTATGTCAAAGTATCCCACATTGAAATAAATCTTGGAAGGAATGTATAGTTAATGTACAAAGTTTTATTTAAAAAACTTACTCATAGAAAGCTAGGTTTTTCAAAAACTAAGGGAGGATATGGAAGCCAAATGCTTGTTCGGCACAACAAAAAAATGCTTGTATTTACATTCCAACATGTATATTTAGACTATGACATGAAATTTATATTTTCCCTTAACTCTTTCAAGATGGCACACCTTTGTTTATGAAGTTTCCTAGGGATGGAGGTGAATATTTGTTTTATTAATGTAACACTAGAAGCAACATGAAAGCTATTGGCAACGGACCTCGCAATTATGAACCTCGATCACATGACGAGGATACCTGAACTGTCATCTTCCTCTCCTAACTTTCACAAGGGATAGAGATGAAAAGAATCATCCCATAAAACAGGAGTTTGGAGAAGGAAAGACTAACTTTAGAAAGAAAAAAAAAATCTCAAAAAGTTTCTCTTAACATCTTTATTTTTGGTACCATTTTATATATTATTTATTTAATCAGTCAGATACATTAAAATAAGCATTCCCTTATTTTTTTCTTTAATTTACATAAAAAGATTATATACGTATATATATATATATATATATATCTTATCTAGAGAAATAAATTTCGAAAGCTATTCTGATAATTGCAATGACAAAATGCATTGATAAAACTTTAAAATTAATTTTAAAAAATATAATTAAAAATTATTTACAAGAAATAACAAAACTTATAATGAAGACAGAGTGCGGTAAATTTCAAAACATGGAGAAATGCAAATTTCTACATTGCATGATCTATAATTATAAGCTGTTTGTTGCTATTTTCTTTATGGTTGATCATGATAGTACATATATATTCATCCGATATACAACACTTTCTTGTTATAATAAACCAGAGTTAAAACCTTTCAAAATACAAAAGCATGCAAAATTTATCAGAGAGTAATGCAAAACGAAACATAACTGACAGAAAACCCCCAAATCAAAAAAAATAATACATAGGAGCGAAAACTGATTTAAAAAAAAGTTTTCAGAAAGATACTAGAAACGAGAATGTTTAATTCATGTACAAAATTAGAGTCGAACTCTGCTTGTTTACATTACCTTTTAATAACAATATTCTAAATTTTAATAGTGTTAGTATTGAGAAGTTGAAGTTTCTGTATAAATGCACAATATACAAAAAATTACTCAATTATAACACTTATTCATGCAGTTACCTTTATTACACAGTAGTCAAGAGTGCATGGTTACTGAACTGTGATCTACAATATTAATATAAATTGAGCAATAATACATGTTACAACATCCGTATGAATTTACTGTATGACAAACTTCTGCATTAAACAAAGTATCTGGTTAACTCAAGGAAATAAATATATGGATACATATGCTACTTTTACGTCAAAATCAACATTATCAAAAAAATTGAAGAAGTTTCTCATCTTTTAACCATATATGAAGTCTAAATTCAAATTTAAGACTGTCTGTTCTAAGCGAGAAGCTGGGACATCATCCAAACAAAAGATTAATCTGAGTTTATGAAATGAAAAATAAGAATTATGATACACAATGTTTAGGAGTGATAAAACAAGCAATTGCTTATCAAGGGAGCTGCAGATAAATCAAACTCAGTATTACTGAGCCAAGTGTTAACAAGATCTGATTATATTTACAAAAAACTAAATATAAAACATGGATCAATAAGTTCCGAGACTAACCCAGAGATGGCGCTCGTAGTAAACCAGGTCTTTCTAGAGTACTAACCTTTGCTTGAAACGTGTCAAAATTTTAAGTCGATCGGACCAGAAACAGCTGAGTTATCGAGGTTGGAGTAAAGTCGTTTTGTAGTTTGTTTAAAAAATGGAAAAAACCGAGTTTCGTGTTCTGATAAAACATTGTTTTTTAATGGGTAAAAACACCGTGCAAGCGAAACAATGGATTGAAAAATGTTACCCGGACTCTTGTCCATCAAAAGCAACGATTTGTCGGTGGTTTGCCGAGTTTGAACGTGGTCGTAACGACACAAATGACGCGGAGCGCTTGGGTAGACCTGTGGAAGCCATTACACCGGAAAATGTGAGTGAAGTGACAAAAATTATAATGAAAGATCGTAAAGTGAAGCTCCGTGAGATTGCTGAGATGACACAGATATCATATGGAAGTGTATTTACTATCCTTCATGAAAAATTGAGCATGAAAAAGGTTTTTTCCAAGTGGGTGCCGCGATTGCTTTCGATGGAACAAAAACAGCAACGAGTTGATGATTCAGAAAGCTGTTTATCGCTATTTACTCGCAACAAAAAAGATTTCTTGCGTCGCTACGTGACCATGGACGAAACATGGATACATCACTACACTCCAGAGTCGAAGCGAAAGCCGTCCGAAGCGTCCGAAAACGCAGCAGTCAGCTGGCAAAGTCATGGCGTCAGTTTTTTGGGATACGCATGGCGTGTTTTTCATTGACTACCTCGAAAAAGGTAAATCGATCAACAGTGATTATTATATTGACTTGCTGGTGCGTTTGAAGGAGGAAATCGCAAAAAAACGACCGCACAGTCTCAGGACTTATTGATCCCCATGTGTTATATATCAACTGAGTTGATCTGGTTATCATATCGCGAATTGAGAGGAATAAATCTCAATTGGTAATGCATTTGGTTTGCTTGTCGCCGAAATGTCATCCCACACATCTGGCAACAAGGAATCGGGGAACTTGTAAACAATATTTTTTGTTGCATCATACATTACATATCTTTGTGATTGGCTGCTGATTTTTAAGTGTCGATTTGAACTGTATAACATGCAGATTCCTGTTATATATAATAGATTATTTATATCGCAGGCGATGCTGGTTCCGATTCCTGTGATGTTCCTATATTTTATTATAACCTGATGTTAATTAATTGGCCAGTAATAACCGGCAAGTTTTATCATGTTCATTTCTAAACATAAATAATTTTATTTTAAATATTAGTGTCTGTTTTACTCTACTTTAAGTTTAGTTGTTGCTTAATTTATCATCTAGGGCCAACTTAGGCACCCCAAATCTGAGTTTAGCATGCTTTTTGTCAATAGAAAAAATATTCATAGGCGAGAAATCACCAAGTTGGTAATCTTGTCAAAAAGTCTTACAATATCATGAAATCATAAAAAAGTTGTTTTTATGTTAATGATTTCTATATGAACGATTCAGTTTCACAGCCTTTTCACGTTGGACTGGACCCTTCACCTTAGATTGACATTTTTTTTAAAAACATGGTTAGTAGTCAAGCGTCCATTACAAAATCACAATGCTTGGGTGGAATATCGATTTCATCATTACATGACCAAATGTTGTTATCAAAAAATGAAAAAATCAGAAGAGAATATTAAAGAAATTATTTCTGGTTTGAAGATGAGTTTTGCGACTTTTTATGGTAAATGTGGTCGGTAATCAATCACCTTCTCCAAATCTAGCTGCATAAGTGGAAAATTAGTTTATTAACTTTTTTTTTCCAAAAAATCTTTATGATCATCACCTTTCTTTAAGAAGTTTCCTATGGGTTTTTTTTTTTTTTTTTTTTTGCATTATTTTTTTTAATAATTTTTTTTTTTTTTTTTTTTGGTGATTGCAATGCTTAGGAAATAGTCATTCCAATATCATCTTGTTTTCTTTTGAAATGATTTAAGAGTTTGGAAATTGCATGTTTTTTTTATGATATTTACACATTTACTTCTGAATGCAACTTTTCCATTTCTTTTTGTCATCTGACAAAACACCATCTTGTTTCCAGATGAAATGACTTTGAGTTTGAAAACATGTTTGGCATTATCTTGTTGCAATTTTTAAAATAGCACCAAGCATTATGCTAAAATAGGATTTATCAAATCAATCAAAAACATATTTAAATTTTCATATCATCCTGAAAAACCTTAGGTAGTTAAATTGTGAATCACTGTTATCTAAAAACTGAATTTATCTCAAGACACCATACACTTGCAACATACATTTAAAATATATAAGAGAAACAAATTTTAATACATAAAATTTTCATTGAATGTACATATTTCACTAAATATATTTTAAAGCATATTAATTATGATTTTTTTTTTATTATCTCATAAATAATGCTTTAGGAATGAATATGATTTAATCAGAATAAAAAAAAAATTACATAGAAAATTACTTACAGCACTGTCTTTCATCATTATCCTCTTATGAGTCACTAGAAGACCTTCAAGTGGTTGAATCACCCTACGGAGATAAGACTCATCCTTATGATTTTTATAGAGCCACATAGCATCGAGTACATCATGTAAAGTATACATATTCACCTGAAATAAGTTTTAAAAATTATAATACATTTTTAAGAATATACTTATTTCAAATACATTTCATACACTACAATTAAGGATTTTTTTTTTGTTAATTATCAATTAATAGAACACCAATAAAAGATATTTTGTACTGCTATGTACAATATTGCTGTATAATTTTTACTTCAATTCATACATATATATTTTAAAAATATCTGTTAATCGCTATGTCAAAAATAAAAAATTTATCAACACTTAAAATATTTTGAATCAAAAATACTCTAAAAATAAATTTTTAAGTTTGAATTTAAATCATATTTCATTTGTCACAAAATGTAAAATTTGCAAGTTAAAATTTTCATGAATTATTTAAACACTTTGTATATTATTCATTGACTTTTTTATGGTAATGCAACTTCTGAATACACAAAAGCATATCCTTACATGTTGATAAAATTGAATTATACATTTTAAAACTTAAAACGCTTATGAATAATGATTATGAATGAAAATATGGTTATCTTAGATCGAAAAACCTTCCATTTTATTTCATGATATAGAAATATTATTTTTAAATGGATACATTGCATTACTGCAAATATACCAAATGAAGTTTTTATAATTCCTAAATACATATGGCAATAATTTTTTTATAGAAAATACCAAGAACTTTTAAAAAGTTTCACTGCATATATTTTATTAAAAAGACACTGAAATGTAGAAATATATATATTACTTTATACACATCAATTCACATAAGTTTTAGGCATGAGTAAAAACATTTTTAACAATTTCTTATTTCAATATTAATGACAATAAACTTTCTTTTTAAACTATACTTTTTCGCTTTGTATGCCAGATCGGATTCTTCTCAGTTCAATCATCTGTCCTCCAGTTCCAAGGGTTAAACCAAGATGAACACACAGAGTACGAACATAGGTACCAGCCTCGCAGCTTAACCAAAAAATACCTTAATGTGCATGAAGATAATGCAATTAGATTTCTATTTCAATTACACCACAATATGATCACAACACTTTATTGAAATAACTAATAAAAAACTTATTAAGGAAAAATACATTTAAAAAAAATTTAATAAATATTTATTAACTTAGTACCACTGTAAATTGTATATATATAATACGCAAACATAAATCCCTATATTAGTGCAGTTAATGGATCTTTGAGTTAAAGAAATAATTCAAAATCACACTAATAAAACTTAATAAACAATGGCAATAATTAAGGAAATACTAAAAAATGCCATTTCTTTTTCAGCTCTTTTTCAAAATTTATCCACATATACTGCAACGAATAATTCTTGAATAAAAAAGTATAGGTATTTAAAATTTTTATTTTTTGTATTTGAAATCAACTTTTCCAATTTCAATCAAACAGAAACTTCCACCCCTTTCCAATAAAATTTTGTAATAATAATTAATTTGCTTATCTAGCCCTTGACCAATATTCAAGCTTCTCTATCTAGATTGATTTCTAGTATGATGTCTTTTGCTTTCTCAATTGTATTTGAGAAACATTTAATGCAAGTTTCTTAAATGAAACTTCTATAGGAACTGTTTCAATTTAATCTTCTACCTTGTGTGCACATTGAAAATCCATTCTAAGAAGATTGTTCTCAGATAGGACTTTTGAATGTGATTCTAACAATCCCTTAAACATTTTCTGTATCTACATCTTCAATGTCTACAAAATGATAGAAAAGAATCTAGTATATAATATAATTGTCATTCTCGTGATTTTGATAATCCAAGAATATGAACAAAGCTTCATGAATCTTGATAAATTTTTGACTATCTAGAACGAACATAAATCCAATAGAATACCAATTTCTTGCATACAAAATGAGAGAAACAAAAAAACACCAATGTTATAGAACCATTTTTCAAGAAAAAGAGAAAAAAATAACTTTTTTTTTTTTATAACTCTTAAAATAAAAAACCAGTCACTAATCTAGTTCACTATTTATACACTCATACACCTAAACAAAAATTTCAAAAAACTTTCAGAATATCTTAACTAGATCCACAATACATTTCAAAAACTAATTAGGCATGACCATTCTGAAGACGTCTAGGAAAATATCTCCTGGTTATTTAGACAAGAAAAAACAAACAAAATACCTATATTCTGTTCCTGGTCAAATTCAATAAGTTTAATTTCATACATAGTTCTGATACGCAGCTGTCGTTTCACAGCTGATATTAAAGGTGGCCGTTGAAATAATGCTCCAGTCAAAGAGTCTAAAGCCTAGAAAGCAATAAAAATTTATCAACAAAATGTAAAAAAGAAATCATAAATTCATATATTAACACACTTGAAGATAATTTTCAACAATTATACAAATATTATTGTAAAAATTACAGAATACTTACATTCTTATCCTAGTACTATTACCTACAAAATAAAATCTATAACAAAATGGTATTCAGTTCCAATAATTAATTTTTATTTTTCCATATTAAAGTATTATTCCTGTAACTTGGTTCTAAAATTTGGGATTAGCTTTCTGAGGGAAAAACATGCAGTATTCACAAGTTAAAGAAACTGGCATTTTTTTTACATACATATTAAGTAAGTTAATATAATTATTCACATGATTTTATACTTGGGGGTAAAAAAGACAACCAAATTGAAAAATAAGGTAGATAAAAATCATACAAAAGGGAATAAGTCCAAGAACTACAAAATTACATTTGCATCATTGCAATTATATGTCAATTCAACTAGAGAATTGACAACTATTGAAAGGGAAATTTGGATTTTACTGACAAAACACAATTGATTTGATCCATAACCTGCAAAAAATTTGAAAGAATAGCTTTCTAGACAGGGACATCAGGAAAAATGGGGGGGGGGGAGACTAGTCATAATCATAATTGAAAAGCTCATATTCAGAGAAGGTAAAATACTTCTAGAGCAATAAATATTCAGAGAATTGTGAAGAAACACCAGTGAATGCTTCCAACATAAACATTTCAGAATAAAAGAAAATATCAAAGACATCCATTTGTTGTATTTTTTAAGGTCTATGTTATAGATATTCATTTGAAGCAATTTTGAATGCTATTTGAGGCAATTTTGAATGCTTTTGAATGCTATAGGAATTTTTAACTTCTGACATTGTCAAAAATTTGATGATGGGATCTATACTAGCTGCAATTTTTATGGCCGAGAGTAAAATATGAATAAAATATAATGGATATAGATGCGAAAGTAATCAAGGAATAATTTTATGAAATCTCAATAGAAGAGAAAATTCCAAATTTTCATGCATTACTGCTAGAAATTTTAATAACCAACTAACAATAAAATACAAAACCCCGAGATAATTTTGCATCTATTTGGTAATTTTATATAAAAATAACTATATAGCAATATAATGCAAGCAACATTAACAAATTCAATGACTTTTTAAGTCATAATGAAACTTAAAAATATTATGTTTAAAATATAATATATTTTCTAATATCATAATTAGTACAATATTCCATTAAAATAAAATTCATGATTTAAAATATCTTCCAAGTCCATTTTCTACTCACATGTATAAGATTACATCCAAATACTACTTAACATTTATATATACACACACAAGCCTATAAAACAAATGTTAATATCTAAATACAAAAATAAAGGAAAAAAATATTTTAAAACATTGGAAAGATAATTTTTTTTTAAAAAAAAAAGAATTTTTAAGTTATTTTAAAACAGCATTTGGATTCATGCACTTTTAAGATGAATTAAATTATTAAAAATATCATTATTACAATTTTAAAAAACTGATTTTTTTCAAAAATATCACAGATCCAATGATGGGGGAAAAAGTAATTTTATCAAATAACCATAAAATATTTTCTATTCATTTACATTTATTCCAAAATAACAATATATATTAAAATACAAAAGAATCAATATAAACTTTTTTACAAGTGATTAAAATATTTTTTCCCTACATTACTCACCATTTTCACTCTACTTGGATCTTCTGGAGAATTGTGCAGTTTAAAAATACATGTGTATTCTTTGCCAGCTCCTTGTTGAGATTTAACAAGCCGTGTTGCCCTTCCTAAGCAAACAATAAGACTTCCCGAAACCTTGGGATCAAGTGTACCACTATGGCCAGTCTTTGGCAATTCTAAAATGCGCTTTATCCATGCAACAACTTCATGTGATGAAGGATTAACAGGTTTATCTAAATTTATGAAGCCAGACATCAAATGGTCCTCCAAAGATCTTTTCAAAGGCGAGGTCCCATTTGGTAAAGGAGTGTAACGTTTTGACTTTATATTTAATTTATCAATATTCTGAAAAAGTAAAAAAGTATATAAATCTAAAAATAAAGCTTAATTCCTCTTAATAAAAAACATACCACTGTAATTATGAAAAAGCAATTCCACACATTTCCAACAACATCAACATTATTAATCAATAGAAGTCAATTCCTGTAGTGAATACTTTTTCTCCTATTAGAGAATACCTTGACTATCTATTTGTTAGATCATTTGAGAGCAAGGCAGATTCAATATTTTGCCTTCAACTACATCCAACATAAAGATTTGGATGTATCTACTAATCTACTTTTTTTATATAGTCTCTAACTATATAAAAAAAATAATTAATGAACATCTCAGAGAAAAGGGAAGGTGGGTTCTGGGGAAAAACTTCAAAGGTTTTAAGGTGAAAATGAGAATACATTTTTAGTCTTCTGTCTTTATTTTTTAAATAACCAGTTTGAACTCATTTTTTAAAAAATCCCTTCCTTGTAAATACCAACACACACCTCATATGTCTGCATAATGATTTCCGATTTGTGTAAACTTGGATGGAAAAAACAAATTCATATTTAGTTTCAGGAACAGTAAGAAGTAATTTGCATTTCTTTCTCTTATGAACATAATCCACTAATTACTGCAGGTTGGCCACATCAACCATAGAGAATGCAATAAAAAAATGTGCTCATATATTCATGACTGTATATAACTTATTTTATGAATAAATGATAAATCAACTTTGCAATTTTATTTCATCAATTTTTTTTATGAAATATAAATAATGGAAGGTTCTTTCAAGAAAGAAATCTAACTTGTGAGAGGGGAAAGAAAAAAAAATGAAGCTGAGGTACACCACTGGGAAAGGACAGTGACTTCAAATTATAGTAAATTTATCAGGACATCATCCATAGCAGCCTAATCTAAGGATTATGAGATCAATTTGGAGAACATTAATTACTTTACATAACAAATTTAAGCAATATCAAATTTTGAACATGAAATCACTAGCTATTAATCTACAACAGATCACATTGCTTAATTACAAATTTTATTTTAAAATTACTTCTAACATAAGAGTAATTACTTTTAGTAAAAGAGGCCAATTTACACAACTTTCTGTACGAGGGTTGTCTTTTTCTTCAGGGGCTACACGATATTCTTCTTCGCATTGGAGTTCCTGTTTATAAGAAACAAACAAAATCTTAATCCACTCTTAAGTAATGAAGTACTGTACACAATAGAAATTAACTCTTAAAATGATTAACTTA
The DNA here is from genome assembly GCA_019974015.1 of Nephila pilipes. Classification (NCBI taxonomy): domain Eukaryota; kingdom Metazoa; phylum Arthropoda; class Arachnida; order Araneae; family Nephilidae; genus Nephila; species Nephila pilipes. Next base: position 1,057,627 of record BMAW01121919.1, read on the forward strand.
TAAAAAATACATCAATATAAAGTGATCATGCAATAATCTAAAAATTATTTAAAATTACAGGCTACAATAATAAATTTATAAAAAAATAACTTCAATACTTACACCTAGTGACTTCTTTTTCTTACTTCTTTTGGGCACAGGTGTTTCTAAATAAATAAATAAAAAAAAAAAATTAATGCATCCAAATTAACCAATAATCAATTCTTCATTTATTCTCTTGGAGACTTACTAAAAACAGTTACCTACCTGCATTGTAACCATTTAACAACTTTAACTCCGACAACTGCAATTATTACATGTATAATTTGTCATGCTTAAATGCATTAATGTAGCAAAGAAAGGAATGAAAAATGTTTGATAAGTATCATTTCATAAAAAAAATAAAAGTTTGATAAGTATCATTTCATACTACACCATTATGATGTACTTAATTAAATCAAAATGTGTATGAGAATTTGATAATCAACAGAATGCACAAAGTTGCAATCCTTTTAACAATCCATCTAGTTTACAAGACAAATTTAATGAATTTTCTTCATTAGACTTTATCCACTTCTTAGCTCAGCCTTTTGATGTTGAACTGGACCTGCATTGGACATATAACTGACATTTTTTTGATTAACATAATTCAGTAGTAAAGTGCCCATTACAAAATCCCATTGCTTAAGCAGAATATCAATTTCATTGTAACCTAACTGGGCCGAAGGTTTGAATGGTGTTACAGATTGTTTGCATTGATTTCATAAACATCGCACTAGAAGCAACATGAGGGCTACAGGCAACGGACCACATAATTTGGAAGTTCGGTCAAGTGACGAGGACGACACCTGAACGAGCAGCACCCCCTCCTAACTTCCAAACCACACCAACAGGACTTTGGGCCATAGTAGGTCTTTAATGGTATGAGGAATCAACTCCATGACACAATGAAAAATGCTGATCGCAACCATAACCTCTATGATATTGCAGCCACTTGAATAGTGTTACAGAAAGGAGGCAAAATCAGCATAAAAAGCAATGAAGAGTAATTATTCCTGGTTTGAAAATGAGTATCACAAGTTCTTAGTGAAAACATGGTTGGTAATCAAGCATACATTACAAAATCAGGCTGCACAGGCAGAATATCAGTTTCATTATTACCTTGTGATGTCACCTTTAAAGGTCAGTGACTTCCAAAGGGCCCAAGGAAACAAAAAGGTTGAATCCATTAATAGAAAGTTTCAGATATAATTTATTTCCATGGATATATGCCAAAATTAGACTGAAGTAAACTAGAAATTTTTAAAACATCCCAGTATGTTACATAGAATGCCACAAATGTTTCAGAGCAACCAATACATGCTTTGGTTAGCCTTTAGTATCGCCCACCCAAATTTTTCACCAAGTTTGGTGATAAATGACAGTTTGTGGCAACCAACATAACATTCCTTTGGATAGCACTCTAAGCAATACCTATGTTTTAAGAAATACTTTTTTATATGAAAAAAAAAATTTCAAAAACTACAAAGCTTTTGGTTGAGAATCTCAAAAAATTTTCATATCCATTTTCCTTCCTATTAAAATTGTGGATAGTTCATATTTTTTTCTATTATCCACGATTTTTGGAGAAAACCAGATGTCCGCCATTTTTTCTTTCATCACAAGAACTGAATCTCGCAAACAGTATATTTAAATATGTGCTTACATCACCGAATGTTCTTAAACCATTTAGAAAATCTGCAACGTTGAAACAAGCATTATTACATTTTAACTTTGTTATAATTAAATAGTAACAATTTTATAAGCAAATAAATATTCTTCCTACAGATACTCAGAATTAATTATACTTAACCTTATTCTATCCTTAAAACTTGAAATAGAAGAAATGATATTCTCCCTAAAAATGAATACATGGAATGTTTTGTGATCATTACATGTATTTCTTTCATTAAAATAACAAAATCATTGCAAAGTTTAACATTTGCGACTGTAAAAAATATATTAATATAATCTAGTACAAAAATAAAAATTTTAACCAACAAAAACAGATTGCAGTTCCAACATACTGGTACATGCGATTAAGAAAATCATAAAAAAATGAAGAAAAAAAGGATCACTTAACAATGACAGAGAAAATTAATGAACATATAATGCGATATACAGTGGCTCAAACAATTGAGGATACACCTTACTTTCACTTGATAAATCCAACTTTTAATGAAAATAACACATTAACTAGAATAGAAGACGTATTTTTACTTTTACACGTAATAAAAGGGTTAATTTACAGTAAAAATAACGAAAATCAACAAAAAAATATCTAAAATTAAAAGTTTCACAAATATTTGAAGTAAACATAGGCAGATCTTTACCTCAAAAAATTAAGGATACACCAATGAAATTTTTTCGATATATTACATGCATAGACAGTATCAGTATTTTGTTGCATGTCCTTTGGCTTTTATAATGTCCTCCAAACGTCTTGGTACCAATTCGACCAATTTTTTAGTGGTATCTGGAGATATTTTATCCCATTCTTCTTGTAACACTTGCTTTAAATGGGCTTTGTTTCTAATCTGGTGTTTTTGGACCGCTGTTTCTAGTGTGGCCCACAAATTTTCTATGACATTGATGTCAGGGGACTGTGGCGCTGTGCGCAATTACTGTTTACAATGAAAAAGACACCACATTTTGACATTACGTGCCGTGTGTTTGGGGTCGTTGTCGTGCTGAAATATAAAATTTCCATCTAAACCCAATTTTTGTGCACTTTCTTTAAGACTGTTGCGGAGTATGTCTATATAAAGCTTATGATCCATTATACCATCTATAAAAACTAAATTTCCTTCCCCATTTGCAGCCATACAACCCCAAACCATGACGGAGCAACCACCATGTTTAACTGTAGGACGTAAATTTTTTGGATCCAAAGCGGTGTTCGGCTTTCTCCAAATGGTATGACGACCATCGCTTCCAAAAATGTTGAATTTACTTTCATCACTAAATATAACTTTCTTCCAAAAGTTTTCTGTCTTCAATTGATGAGTTTTTGCAAACTCCAAATGCTTTTTCTGATTTTGTAAGCTTATGAAAGGTTTCTTTCTAGCTACTCAACTGCTATATCCAGCATGTCTAATCACATTTCTCACAGTTTCAGCACTTACACTTCTGCAGATTATTCGAGAAGTTTCTGCAGCTAGTTTGACTGCACTCAGTTTAGGATTAATCTTGATATCTTTTAAAATTTTCCTTTTAGCTACATCACTCGGAATACTTTTCCTTCCTCTTCCACTCTTATTTTGAATTAATCCATCGCGTTTAAATTTCCCAATGATTTTCTGGACACATGAGTGACTTCTACCGACAATTTCAGGTATTTCACGATAAGATTTTCCCTTCTTAAATAACCTTAATATAAATTTTCTTACATCAATACTAGTCTCTTTCCGAGGAGCCATTTTCCATTTAAAATTACAGCTTTATATTCTCATAACCAACGTCAAAAGACAGAAATAACAGTTGAAAAAGTTTAGGATAAAATTTCCCAAACTTTAGTAGCAAGCAAAAAGAAATCAAGTGGTAGTTAAACAAAAATTTCATTTGTGTATTCTCAATTTTTTGAGGTAAAAATCTGCTTATGTTTATTTGAAATGCCTCTAAAAAGTTTTATTTTAGAATTTTGTCGTTGATTTTTCTTTATTTTTACTGTTAATTAAACCTTTTGTTATGTCTAAGAATAAAAATTCGTTTGCACTTCTGGTTAAGGTGTTATTTTGATTGAAAGTTGGATTTATCAAGTAAAAGTAAGGTGTATCCTCAATTGTTTGTGCCACTGTATAACTTACCGGTATTATAAACCTAATATTTTTGTCGATTCCATTTTTGCATGATCTTAGCCAGACATTTGATAATCTTTACGCGCATTTCTTTCATTAAAATAACAAAATCATTGCAAAATTAAATATTTTCGACTGTAAAAAATACATTAATATATTCTAAAACAAAAGTTTAACCAACAGAAACAGATTGTAGTTCCAACATACTGGGACATGCGTTTTTGATTATCGTAAAAAAAACGAAGAAAAAACAGATCACTTAACAATGAAAGAGAAAATTAATGAACATATAAAGCGATAAATATCTTACCGGTATTATAACCTAATATTTCTGTCGACTCCATTTTCAAATATAATTTCCTTATACAAATGAAGAACCACGTGTGAGCCGTTAGAAACTCTATATAGCATTTCAGTTCAGTTCAAATCCTCTTGGACGACAACAATCAAATAATATTTACAGGTTTTAGGAGCGAATCAGGAAACGTAATGCTCGCTTTTTTGAATGGCAACAATACAATGGTTGCTGGTGCATATTTCTGGCCTCTTTTTGTAAATCGCCAAGTTAAGCAAACAGCTTGTAATTGAGCCAAGCTATATTGCATTCATAAAAGATTTCGTGTAGTGAGGTTGTATTTATAAGTGGTTGATAATTTTGATACTGATTATTTTCTTGAAATCGTGATGTATTATTTTTATTTCACTGTTCTTTATTGTTGATTGATTTCATGTGTGTTCCTATTTTCTGCCTTTTTTTTTTTTAATTTCCAGGTTTTTTTAACATATTTGCTAGATTATTGTTTTTTCCCCCCAGGGATCAAAATTGACCGACGAAGTGGACCAATTATAAAAATGAAGTGAATCTTCAGTATTATACATGTCCCAATCATCAAAAGTCGAGAATAAATGTTTTAAAATTTATATAGCTGAAAACAATATCATTTTAAACGAAGAAAAAGGTTTTGACTGTGATAATGTACATAAAATACTGAATAAATGTGACAATAGTATTTATAAAACACGAAGTCCCGTTGAAGGTGCTCTTGATCATTTTGAATATTCAAAATACTGCATATTGTGTAGAAATACATATTTTACTTTACAATATTTTTCTAATCACCATAAAATCAGCGAAGGATATGCCTCTATTGAAAATAAGAATGACAAAAAAGGAATCAATCAAGGAGGAAAAGATGTAGTATTTGTCTAAAAAGTTTTTCATATTTATCAAAATTACAGAAATATAATGAACGATGCTCAAATTCAACTTTGCCTTATCCTTGTCCACATCCTGAGAGTAATTGTAAATTTAGGTACTTGACATAGTTGTTAACACATGGAATAAATATGACAACGAATGAAATAAATTCTGAAGATAAGTTAAGTTTTCAATTATGGCTAGAAAATGAGAGTGCTTGAAATTTTCTTCTTATAAAAAAATTTACTGGTTTTAAAACAACCGAAACAAATGTTTATTCATATTACAGTTTCCAGTGTTTTAAGTCCCTAATATCAAAGCCCTTTAGTAGGAAAACTAGTCGAAGATATGTCAAAGGCTTAATACCACCGCCTGAGTGTCCTGCTCGATTCATTGTTTAATTAGATTTCATTGTTTAATTAGATTTGATATTAAATCCTTTTCAAATCATAATCATGAATTAAAGGCCTCAAAACATAAAATTTTAACCAATTAAAAAGACTTGTTGGGAATTTATTAAAGTTAACCTTCGAATGGGTATCGAGAAATCTAAAGTACTGGAATATGCTCTTGGTAACAGAGAAATGAGGAATGATCGAGATAACTATTTTGTTAATCAACCCTTTTTGACAAACAAAAAAACCCTATCATATTATGTGAATTTTTTGAAATTACTTTTACTGCTCCATAAAAAAGATGCTAGTTGAAATTATTATTAATAAATTTCAAAATGAAATTTATAATTGTGTTCTTTTATATAAACCTCAAGGGCAAGATATGGTTTCAGGTTCTAAAAGCTTAAAAAAAATGCCAAATAATTCATTAGTAATTGGCTTTCAAGTAGCTGAACAAAAGGAAATGATGGTGAAAAGCTGTAATAAAATATTATGCATTGACTCAACTCACAAAACCAATAAGTATGATTTATATTTAATGAATTTAATCGTACCTGATGAATATGGATTAGGTTATCAAATTGCACATTTTATCATAAATAAATTAGATATGGAAACTATGCATTGTTTATTTGACAGCATAAGAGAAAGAGTTCCCAACTTAAATTTTAATTGTATTATTTCTGATGATGATAAAACAACAGGTCCTGCTTTTAAACAAGTATTTGGCTATGAGGTTAAACATCTGCTTTGCAAATGGCATCTTCATCATGCTTTAAAAAAACAGCTAACTAATCCAGTTTCTAGTTTAGAAACAAGGAATAAAATTTAGGCTTTTTTGGCAGTTCTTTTAGAGAAAATGAATTCAATAAAATTGAAAAATAGTATGAATAATTTTACAGTTGTATTTCCTGATAAGGAACCTACGGGGAATCTTTACTTAGAGGGGTTGAAAGTTTTTTTCGAAACATGCCAAGATTGCCAAACAGAGTAATTAACGTTCCAATGTGGTAGTCGTCCAATTGTGGATACGTCACACACGATGACGTAGAAAAGATTTTTAGAAAAGCTGAATAATAAGGTTTTCCTCCGCTACATAAAAAAGTACTATACAATTATACTTTTTATAATATTTGTATTTTAAAAAATAAATTCTTTGTATCAGTTTCGAACCCTGCTACATAAAAAAAATTATAATACATTTTTTATATTTACAGTATTTAAATTTTGATAGAATTTAAAAAAATTCACTCACTAATAAAAAAAAAGCTCTAAATAAAGTTATATATTTTGTAATACATCGTATTTACAAAAAAATACATTTTCTCATATAAAAAAGTTCGAAATACGAGTATATATTTTGTAACTGATCGTATTTAAAAAAATACATTCTCTTGTAAAAAAAGTTCTAAATACAATTATATATTTTGTAACTGATCGTATTTAAAAAATACATTCTCTTGTAAAAAAATAGTTCTAATTACAATAATATATATTTTATAATTGTTCGTATTTAAAAAAAAATACATTATCTCATATGTATAAAAGTTCCAAATACATTTTCCAAATTCAAAATATATATTATAACTGACAGAATTTTAAAAAATTACATTATCTTACAAAAAAAAAAAAGTTCCAAATGCAATTGTATATTTTATCATTCATAGTATTTTAAAAAATACAATCTCTCTTATATGTATAGGAGAGGAGGTTCCAAATGCAATTATATTTTTATATTAATTGCATTTTTGAAAAATTAATTCTTTACATCAGATTCGAATTCTACTACAAATAAAAAGTTTCAAATACGATTATATCTTTTATATTTATTATATTTCTTAAAAAAAATATGTTCTTTACGCCATTTTTGAGCTCGTACGGTAACGATAATGGCTAAAATTACGAGGTACCGATTAAAAATTATTAATTTACCCTCTCATCATAATTAAAATAAAGTTAAAATCATAATTTAAGAAGTTTTCATAATTAAGAATTTGCTATCTAGAATTAGAATCAAGGCAACAAAAGCCTGGGTATTCGACAGAGTGAGGATTCGCCGAAACAAACTTGGAGTATATGTTGTGAAAGCTCGTATTGCCATTGGATGCTATAGTCGAAAGCTATGAAGCATATATAGCAATAGGCGGATAGATGATCAGGGGGTGGAACTTCAGTTCGAAGGCGACTTCTGGAACACCGTAGTCCGCGGGAAGTAGTGTAAAGACTTCATTCACTTAATTGACCATTCCTAATATAGATGGCAGCACAGAATCGCCTCTCGATGCTGCTGTAATACGGTCGGCTGGAAGAAAAGAGTTCCGAAGATTGGCGCGAATGAATACTATCCGTTGGGAGCAAAAAGGACTTTGGGTGTGGCAGACGGTAGTGGAACTGTGATGTTTTCTTCGAAGCTCTTGTGTTGAGCGTATGTGATATGTTTACCTTAACTGTTCAAAATGTTTTATGTGTTCTGTAATATCCGTCTTTTTGTGCTGTTCTGTGACGTCGTGTAGTAATAAATTAGATTTTAAAGAATGAAGAATTTTTATTTCGAGTTGAACCCGTCACAGTAGAGAGGTTTAAAAAGGAAGTTTAAACTCAGTTAAAATTAAATGAAATAATGAAGAAATGTCGTTCCGATACCATTTTAGGGAAGATACTGCTATTTTATAGAGAAAACTTTAAGACACGAGAAGAATGAGTTTGAAAAGACAGAATTAAACGTAAGGAACTGCAGTGCCACTAGTGACGCTTGGTGGTCATAATTGATTTTATTCGAAAAAATGGTATTACGACTTTAAAATTTTCGAGTCAATAAGATTTTAAAAATTTGGAAAGTGGTCGACAGTGTTGCGCGAGGCCCAATTTAGTGTGGGACATTGCCACTTAATGATGTGAAGTCCTGAAAATTTTTAAAAACTAGCAGGATATCACTATTGAATTGCTTCAATGATTTCTCAGCCTTTTTAGTACTGGGAAATGTTGATAAAGGTGGCCCATTGCGGCCCTTGGTCTTTTTTGCAATGATATAATGGTTGCATCATACGCTGGGAGATTTTGAAGCAATTCATTAGGAATTTGAGGGATCCTGTTGAAAAAGGAAAAAGATTGTTTTTTAATGAACTCTAAAATGGGTTCAATTTTTAGATCATTATACAGGACTTCATTCCTGACGAAGCAAGGAGCATTAATCATTTTTCTGAGTTGAATATTTTGGAAGACGTGCAGTCATTTCAGATGGGTGGTTGCCCCTGACGTCCACATGGGCGAAGCATACAACATGATTGGTCTCAAGATGGACTTGTAGAGCAAAATTTTGTGCCGGATCGCCAGCTTGCTCTTACGAGAAATCAATCGTGTCAGCAATCTGCTCATTCCGCAAGCCTTTTGATAGGCTTTTCGGATATGGTGGACAAAAGTCAATTTTGAATCAAGAATTAACCCTAGGCACTTGTATTCAGTGACTCAGGGGACGGGTTGGTCCAAAATGGTGACTGTTGGCAAATTGCCAATACACCGTTATTTCATAAAGAGGAGGTAAGCGCTTTTAGACACACTAATTTTAATTTTCCTGTTAATGAGGCAGAGCTGTAATCGAGAGATATACCGGGTGTCCATAATTAAACGATCCTACTTCAAAATTGTGTACAGATGAAACTATTGTTCAGAAAGTTGTAAAATTCTGTGTACGACATAAGGAAGGGATGGGAATTTGTTTGAGCGAATAAAAAAAATTAGTTCAAAATTACGCCACTAGAGGGCGCTTTTGAATGAAGGCCACATTTATTACCGGTTTTCTATTTGTATTTTATCGCTTTTTTATCCACAGGACATGGTAACACAATAACTGATACTCATTAAAAAACACAATCTCTAAAATGAACTGCAAACTTTAATTAAACTTCTTCGATGACTAATTTTCAAAGGATTTACACGAAGGAAGACGAAAATATGCAAATTTTTTCGACGTCTCACAGCAACTGTTATAAAAGCAATAAATTTTCACGGGAGATTAGTTTATTTTCAGTGTGCTCGGTATTGCTAATCAGAATGTCATTACGTTTACCAGATCGAGCGTTGTTAGTAAAGTTATTCTATCAAAACGATAATTCCGCAATAGTTGCCTTACGGAAATTTCGGACTTTAAAGGGGATGCGAAATGGTCCATTGACTGCTACAAATCTTCGATTAATGGTAACCAAATTTGAAGAAACAGGATCGTTGAATGTT
>BMAW01121919.1:1067274-1157687 GCA_019974015.1 Nephila pilipes
CTGGACAGCGATATACATCGTTATTACGGAATAAAATTATTCCGGATCTGCAAGCACGTCAGTGCCTTTCACGCATAATTTTTATGCAAGATGGAGCTCCTCCACACATAACACGTTGTGTTAAGGACGTTCTCAAACATCACTTCACAGAAGAACGTGTGATCAGTCGCCAATTTCGTCATTTGTGGCCTCCCCGATCGCCTGACCTTAATCCATGTGATTTTTGGCTTTGGGGCCATTTAAAACAGCTGGTAAGTTGTGATCAACTAAGAACTTTACCTGATCTCAAAGACAGTATTTCACGACATGTTCTTAACATTTCCCAACACTGCGGTCAACGGTGGAACATGCAATCTTACGATTTCAAATAGTAGCTGAAAATGATGGTCATCATGTTGAGCATTTATTGTTGTAACAAAATTTGTAAACTGTTATAAATGTATGCTAAGTATTAATGTATGCTAAATATGATCTCCATTAAAAACGCCCTCTAGTGGCGGAATTTTGAACTATTTTTTTTTTTTTATTCGCTCAAACAAATTCCCATCCCTTCTTTATGTCGTACACAGAATTTTACAACTTTCTGAACAATAGTTTCGACTGTACACAATTTTGAAGTAGGATTGTTTAATTATGGACACCCGGTATATTCTCCATGTGAAAGCACAAAAATTTCGAATCAGAATTATTTCGACTTAACAGACCTACCTACAAATATTTTCGCCCTTGAGTCATTACAACTTCCAGATCAAAACTGGAGAAAAAAGCCTCTCTTGTGTCTTGCTTTGAAATATTGAATTAGTCACAAGAAAAGTAAAAACAAATTTATAGGATTCAGTTGTTTAATCCCATTCTAATACAGATAAAATAAAATATTTCTTTTAATATTACAATGGACTAGCATTTGACTTCATAATTTCAAGTATAATTTATGTTAAAATCCAGATGGTAAACAATATTTCAATAAAATTTATAAAACTCCAATCAATAGCTTGTTTTTCGATATTGATCAAGCTTAAATCCCAATTTTTTTTTTTTTTTTTTGAAAATAGATTTATTATATCAATAATGCAAATTTTTATGCGTTCAAAAACCTTTGTTATCCGTATTCTTCACAGACATTAAAAATCTCCAATGTAAGCTTTTAAAATATTAATTTAATGTGAATTTTATTTAAGGGAAATATGTGAATTTTTTTTTAATATCTTCCTAGTTTATATTTGGATGCTATATAGCGAACATAACAACTTTAATTTATTTTAATGTTTGTCGTGTTTATACAAAAATTATTTCAGACATTTTAGAAAAAGTATAAATTTTTCTAAGAAATAGGAGGAGGAGAAATCATATATATATATATATGTGTGTGTGTGTGAGAGAGAGAGAGAGAGTGTGTGTGTGTGTATTATTTTTAAACCACACCTATTATTTAGTTATTTTATGGAGGAAAATTCTAGAGCAAAATAGAACTCAACATTTTCTGTTCTTTTAAGAAACTGCAAAAAATAGTTATCGTAGAAACATCATTAAAATATATTGAATCAAATATTCCTACAATACAAAAGCACTTCCAAATAAATATTTAAATTGTACATATAATCATATTTCAATTAATTGTTAAAAAAATATGTTCACATCTAATAGTGTGTTGTAAGTAATTTAGATTCTTTATGACATCAAGCATTTTATTATTCAAATTATAATGACAAATTTTATGTGTTAACTTTTTTTTTCTCTTCCTCTTTCAATTAATTCATTTTTTTTAACCTTTTACTTTTTTTTTAAAAAAAACTTCTCTTTGTATATCAGTATTTTTTTAATTTATTCGAGTATTTCATTCACAACATGAGAAATGTCTTTTCAAAAATTTAATTTATGGAAGATTATTAAAACACTTCTCGTCACTGTATCTGTGAAACAGTTATAAAAAGTTGATTGATAATATCTGTAGAGAAGAATGTTATTGTTCTCTTCAAATACAAAATATTTGATTAAAAATTTTATTAAAGAATTTTGCCTGTTTTTCTCATTATATTTCCGTAATTAGCAATGAGCTTTAAATTTTAAAGCGTTGTACTTTTCTCATTCACAGAGTTGAATAATCTATAAAACTAAAGTTTATTCTATCCAATAGATATGTTGGATCCCTCAAATAATATGATTTTCATTTTGATAAGTTCAGAAGAACCAGAGACATGTATAAAATCTCAGGGTACCATTTAAATTATTTTAAATAATTTATTATTGTTTCTGAAGAGTATTTAGCTGCATTCAATAAATAGAATCAACTCATTGAATTAAATTTACAACCTAAAGATTTCAAAATGGCTGACTATATACACAAAACACTTGAATCTGTTTTTAATAATTTACATGATAATCATTTAGATTAATAACTTTGTATAGTGTACTTCACTTATTTATTACAAAGAAAGTATCAATTTGTGAATCCTTTAAACTTATTATAATATATTAAAATAAAAAGAGAGATTTTTGAACCCTTATGAAAAGGCCCCATTTGTGACCCTTTAATCTAATTTGGTGCATATACATAAACAGTTCTATAAAAGCTATCCATAGTAAAATGAGGTTTTCGGTGAATATTCGTTTTCTACGTTTTAAATTTGCAAAATCATTAATTAGGTCTTCGAAATCAATTGTTAATAATATTTCATTTTCAATATTCATCAAGCTTAAATTATTCAAACGTGATTGAATCATATGATTTCTCAATTCCTTTTTGACCTTTTTGAGTTTTAAAAATGAACTCTTACCACTCGCGTTAGCAATCATCATTCATAAGAAAATTCTCATTATTATTTCAATAATGGGAAACACTGAATAGTCTTTCTGTATACATTTATGTATTGATCCCAATTCAAGTCCAACAACTGTTCTTCATCTTCATCTGCATTTTTAGAATTATATTTGTTATTAATCTTTTTTTTTTTTTTCCCTATTTCTTTTCTTTACTTTTTCTTCAGCTTTTAATATCAGCGATCACATGTGGCTTGAAATGTTGACATTTTAAGTTTAGTTCCTCACCATCAATGTTTTTTTCATAAAATTTTTTGATATTTCCTCGCATGCTATTTTAATATCTGTCTCATCCAAATTAGAAATTTTTCAAAAAATCCAAGCACTTCAAAAAGCTCCTCGTGTTTTTTTACTACGCTTTTATATATTGCAAATTAGAGAGTCGATTATTGGTAAAAAGGTTTCTCTCTATTTTAAATTTCTTGCTATGGCTGTTTTCAAACGTTGTGTCGGTGTTTTTGTTTCCTTCAAGGAAAGTTACCCTAACATTGCGTTGTCTTACACGCTTGTGAACACTTTTATACTTCCTTGGCTTTTGACTCATTATTGGCAAAAGAGTCTCTTTTGGTTTATATATATATCATTAATGATTTTAGTAATTTTACACCTTTTGACAAATCCTTATTTTTATCCTGGAGAAATAGATATGTATATATATGTACATGTATATACAGTACAATATATGCCAAAATGTCATTCCAAAGGATAGTTTTAAAAAAGTAGTTTCTAATTCATTCATTTTAATTTTTTAGCAGAAATTCGATTATACGCTGCATGTAACTCATAATTAAGTAATCCAGGCTCATGACAATTGCTGAATATCCTGAGCTTAAAGCTTTAATTGCATCTGTGCGTGCTGACCAATGTGTTTTTGATAGTTTTTTCCAGTGCATTTTTATTTCTATTACAGCTCAAATTTAATGTTAATATATTCCAACGATGGGTTGACGATGAGAAAAATTATAAAGATTTTGGACAAAATCAAAGTAAATTGTTACATGATAGTTACATTCTACTGCATAAACGCCAATTAAATTCAAAGAATGTCCTGCACGCGGTACGTATATAGCGTATTTACTTTTTTCTTGAAGTCGGACTTGCGATTCTGAATATTTCCCAGACATATTCGAAGCATTGTCGTATGACTGACTGCTACAATCACTGAGGGAAGTATTCTTATTTTCCAAAAATGAAACCACAACATCCATCAGATATTCTGCAGTATGTCCATTAATATTAATAAATTGCACAAATCTCTCAATGAGTGCACCATTTTGGACATACCGTAAAATAAAATTCAGTTGGTCAGCCTGATTCACATCTTTGGTAGAATCAACGGAAATAGAATAATATTTAGCTTCCTGTATTTCAGTGACGATAGTTTCCAAGACTTTTGACACCATAACTTCAGTAAATTCATCACAAATTGCAGCAGATAGAAAAGAAGGATTTCCTTTTCCAGAATTGCCGTACTTTTTAATATGTTCATTTAAAAATGGATCAAACTTACTTAGAAATTCCAAAGTGACTAAATAATTTCCGTTATTCACTGAACCTACAGTTTCGTTTTTCTCTTTGAAAGACTTTCGTTTTTCTCTTGATGCTAAGAATTTTATTAACAGCCACTATTCTCTTCAGCACTTCTTTCCAATAATGACGTTTATCATTGAATTGTATAAGAAGTTGGTTGTCTACACGTTTAGATAACTGTAATCGACTGTGGTAGCTCATCATACACTTTCTGTGTTCAGGTGCGTTTTCATGCTGTGAAATAGCTGTATTTGCATGCTTCCAATCATTGAATCCGCTACTGCTGAATGTAGAATTAGTGGATGAAAATAATTTACATACGAAACAGTATACTTTTCTTTGTGAGGGAGAATATACTAGCCATTCACGCTCTACAACCTCACCATTGTGTAACTCTTTTTTTAACTGCAACTTAGACAGGTATCCTGTTTTAGTTTCATCATTTGGTTTGTTGTATATATGTGCTGATTTTTCAAAATCATTATGTTTGTTGGAACAAACTGTCGGACCTTTCTCAACCCAGTAAAACAACAAATTCTTGTCAATGTATGAAAGCCACAACCCTGGATCTGTACTTGCAATAAAAATGTTTGAAACGTCATCAGTTATTGTACTTATTTCAGTAGGTCTTATAGTACCTTCTCGAATACTCAAATAGTCTGCTCCTCCATGTCCTTCAACTTCAGGTACATTATTGGATATACTGATAGAAGTGGCAGAGATAGATGTAGAATTTGTATTAAAAAAATTGGGTGAGTTTCGGTAACTTATTAATGGATTCCTGCTTTTCCTTCGATCTTTCTGCTTTTCGCAGCTCCACTTGCAAAACGTTTCATTCTGCCTTGTCCTGAATCTGGAATAATTAAAATAAAGCAATTGTGAAATTTGAAAGCAATTGAGGTGGCTTAAAATATGTACTTATAACTTTATTATATCAGTGATTATATCTTTATTTTATACTTATTAGTTCTTAAATCTATTGAAATATCGGCACCACAAAAGGTTTATCCTAATTTTGTTCAAGAGATGCATTATTTTTGCTGATTTCTTAGGACTGGAAGTAATTCATCTTTTCATAGATGCAATACTTTTTATACGTGAATTTTTTTACACGTATTCTTCGGGAACATACCTACTGTGTACAAACTGAATTAGGTGTATATTTAAGGGCCTATTAATTGAAATCGAAACTTGAAAAAGAAGAAAGCTCTCTCTTCTGGGAAGGGAATGGGCGTATCCAAAGAAACGGCGAAGTACTCATGCAATAGTGGTTGTAATGGCCGAAGGTAAATAGTTTCTTCATAAAAGATAAGTTATATATGTGTGCTTCCTTTTTCTTAATTTTCATTATTTTCTTGACTTTGAAATAAACACTTTTTTTTTTCATGCTTTTATTTCTCCAAGTTTGTATTTATTTTATTCCATTTTCTGACGATTTTATTTTCTGACATACTGTCATGATGAAAGAAAATGACTTCCCAGTGTTAGAAACATTTCCTTTTACAAAAGTTTAGGGATGGGTTCTATTTCTTCCCCACAGTAATCGATTCGCAAATACCCCTCAATCCCCTGCTATTTTTGTTCAAAACTAAAGATAATGATGAGTTTGATGTCCACTTTACGATCAACAATTGTAACATCGTTTCTATGACACCTCTTTTATTGCCCTTCCCTTTCTTTCAAGTACATAAAAATCGTTTTTCCCCCTTTCTATTTTATTGAGGCTAAAAAATAAATTACATTATTCTGGATTATTGTTATATTTTGAGTTTAAATCGAAAGCGATAGCTGAAACAAAGAATTATGATAAAAAGGAAGCCATAAATACCAAAAAATAAAGAACATTATTACATAAATTATTAATTAGGAGAATTATATTTATGAAAGTAATTTTTATTAAAAGTATGTTATACCAATATGTGATAAAGTATTAATAAGTAATAAAGTACTAATAAGTGATAAAGTATAAATACATTATAAGTTTTTGAGTATAAGAACTAAAATAAAAGTTTATATAATAAATTCTGCAGGAAAATCTGTTTAAACATACAAATAGAAAATTTCCAGTGAGAGGTCTTATACACTAAAGATCTCTTATTTTGTGCTATGTTGGACGAGAATTTGTCCATTTTTGATGTTTACTCTTATAACATTAAATTATCGTACAGGCATTTATTTATCTAATTATCAAATCGTACTATAGGATCCCTGTTATATGATTGTTTTTCTACATTTATATTGCATTACTACTCTCTGTAGTAATGTAATATATTCGTTTTATAAGTGTTCTTTTTTTATTTGGATTTCAATAATAATAATAAAGGACAGTCATTTGAATTTTTAAACGAATAAAATAACGCTTTCTATATTAGAAGCAAATGAAAATATATTTCTCTAAATTATAATACACATCGAAAATTCTTTTGAAAAATTAAAGTGCATTCAAAATGAAGAAAGTGCGCACTTATGAATATTAATCAATATAAAAATATTCTAAAGGGTACATTGAAATATTTATATGTAATTTTATAAACGGCAAAGAGATTATTTCATGTTGTTCAGAGGGAGAGAGAAAAAATTTACAAAAAAAAAGAGCAGAATTTTTTAAAATTGGATATTATTTTTATAAACTCTGTTAGTTAAAGCAAATGCAATTACATATTAATTTACTTTTTTAATGCAATATAAGTATTTGTATGTTATTTTAAATCTCAAAGAAATGCAATTCAAAAATAAAAACATAATTCCTTTTTGCTGTTTCAAAGAAATTAAATTTAAAGGAAGGAATTCCAAATCTGGAACTGAAGGCCACTCGTTTCTTTGAAAAAGTGTGATTTTCTTCAGGGTAATTTCAACCTTCTTTTTATTAACCCTGACGCCTGTCATAAAATAGGGAATTTGTTTTTGTCACTTCTGTTGGGGGCTTAAGTGTATCTCTTGTCCATTCACGAGCAATCCTTAACTCATGTGTGCCAATAAATAAAAGGTTCCTGGAAAGAGTGTCTGTTATGTCTGTGATTATCCTTCTAACAGCAGCATTTTTATCTATATAAATTGGACATATCTCCCTTTAGAAATAAAACTAATATTTTCTCTGATTCTCAACAAACGATGTAAATAGAAATATTTAATATAGAAGTAATTGTCCGCAATCATTCATGTCCGAGGGAAAATTTGAAGATTAAAATTACTCTGATCATGATCTTATTGAGGTTGAGAAGAGAATGAGATTAGGCCCCCTCAAAAACGAGGCCTTGGGCCCAGTTGGCCCATGCCTTAAGACGTCTCTGCTTGGAATTAGTAGTTTTTGTTAAAGTAAAGAGATTTTTAGGGATCACTCTTTTTAAGTAGCAATTTCGGGTATATATTTCTTAATAGTTTTATTAAACACTACGAAAAGGTACGGTTGTGTTGTACGATTACAACCTCCGGCGACAATTCCGTTTAACACAGCCACATGATAATCCCTTTAACACTTTATACCTTCCTCTGGTGATATGTGGAAGTAACTGAATGATGCACCAACTGCGATGTTGTTATCGTCTCTTGACAGTTACTTAGATTTGCAAATCTCAACTTTTTCTCAATCTCAACTCAGCATTTACTTTTAAGCTTCATGATCTTGTCGCCATCAAACGTACTCAACTGAAATCAGGCCCCAAACTGAAACCCAAATGTACTTAGGTCCATACAAGACAACAAAAATCAAACCGAACGACACTTACGATGTTCAAAAGTGTAGCTTTTTTTGAAGGATCAGCGATTTGGTTTGGTTTTATTGTCTTATAGAAGTAACACGAGGGCTATTGGCGACGGACCTCGTAATTTCGAACCACGGTCAAGTGACGAGGACGACACCTGAGCTGGCAGCCCCTCTCCTAACTTCCACTCCACGCTAAGGGAGGACTTCGGGCCCCGATAAATTTAACGTCCATCAGCCCCGTCTACTCGGCGGGTCTTTAGCGGCCAAGGATCGAACCCGTGACTGAACGAAAACCGCCGGCCATGAATCCGAAACCGTGACCACTAGACAATCGTGGCCACATCTCAAGCATTGGACTAATGACGCTTTTAACCAATGAACTAATGCAATGACATTTTTGTCCGAACTTTAAAAAGACATAATTTTTTTCCCTAAAAAAAATATTTTTGTCTTGAGACTCAATTTCATTTTCTTAGCATTATTTTGTGTATTCATTTTTCTTTTGAATTTTTCAGATATTGTTAAGTAGATTAAATTTTTCGATTTTTCCTAATAGTTAATTTTTAACTATATATTAATCATCTTTTAAATGAGTATAATCTTACTTCATTTTTTTTTTATTTTCTTGATATATTTCTCTATATGTATGCATGTATTATTGCTTATACCTTCATTAGCTCAACTGATACTGTCCCGCTACGCTACAGCAGCGTCTGCTTAAACTGCAATTCGCACATCAAAGAATAAATCGAAAGTTCTTACTGTCAGACGGTGGTAATCATTTTCGCTTCGTCAGGGAAGGATGTTGAGGTTTGAATAATCCAAAGTCAATCAAATGACATCAATTTCTTTAATTAACGTTAAGATGTCACAACACAACAAACATTAACTATAAGTAAATATCCTAATTCGCGAGTATATCAAATTCACTAGCATAGTTCGCTTTTCAACACACACATCTTCCTTCTCTCTCATTCTCATCTTTCTTCTCTCCCAGAACTAACAAAAATTCTCTTTTTTTTTTTCTTTTTCACATCTGGCGTCTAGCGCCCTCTATCGTTAGTTTCAACAGCGTCTCCTTCAACGAAGATTAGATCTTGAGGTGTACGCACGCAGTAATGCGTGTCCCCCCCCCCCGTCTATCTTTTTCTATTTCCATTATTTAATAAATTTTTTTTCCTCTTAAAATGAGCTTGGGTCTTGTAACATACCGTTGCCAATCTCCACACAGACACATATATTGTTTAACTTATATTAGACCCCTTTTTCCCTTATATAAAATTTAATTATTTAATAACCAAAACCACGAATTCTCTGATTTCGACGCACCCATCAATGAATTCGAAAGCTAACTAACCAATTGATCGAAATGTTTTGACAATAGCCAAGCCTCTAGGAAATTTTTTGTTCGGTCCAGTAGGGGAAAATAAAGCCAAAATATTTGAATCCGAGAAGAGTTCCCTCCCCCTCTTAAGCGATTTTGTTTCGTTTTAAAAGAAAAACGTATGAAATTATATAGTATTTTGTCGGATCCGCAATACTGTTTCGTGTTACGACTGTCCTCACGTAATGAAAGAATAGGATCCCAAATTGGAACACTTTTCCCCGATAAGAAAGGGGTAGGACATTAATTTTATATTCTGACGACGCTATCCATTACTTTAGTTTTTTATTAACGTCTCACTAGAAGCAACACGAAGGACCTCGTAATCTTGAACCTCGGTCAAATGACGAGGACGACACCTGAGCTGGCACCCCCCTCTCCCATACCTCGCTAACAGGAGGACTATGGGCCCCGACAGATTTAACGTACATCAGCCCCGGCTACCAAGGATCGAATCCGCGACTGAACAAAAACCGCCGGCCACGAATCCGAAACCAAAACCACTAGGCTACCGCTATCCATTAGAGAACATATTTTATATTTCTATTCGAATCAGTCCATGTCTTCCAGTGCAAAATGTGTTCCATGTTTTTCTTCCTATACCGTAATGCTAATTGAGTTTTAAACTTCATGTGAAAAATTGCGTGTTTTAAGAACACTGCATGATAAACGGATGCATGTCTTACAACATCGCGATCTTTATAAGAAAATTGGAACAGTTTTCTGCCTGGAAATGTGTTCGAAATTTCAATCCGGTTCCGACATTAAGGGAGAACCACCTTGACAGATTTTTCATGTTAAGCGCATTTTACCGTAACTTTTTTAAAACTTTATATAATTTACATCGAAATCTATTATATAATTTACTTTAATATGACGATTATATCGGATTTTCGGTTCCGGAATGAGCTACAAAAGTGGGCCCTAACTCCGATATATTGCAATTTTTTAGATTGTTTCGTGAAAAGTCTTATACGTTGACATTTGGAACAGTTTTTAGTTCCTCAGTTATATGGTCCTCGAGACTCTTGGTTCAAATATAGAAGACTCGCTGGAATCGTGGAGATGGCCCTTTACTTGAATGTTCTTGATTTCGAGATCTCGGATCAGTGAGTTGAAAGCCACTTCCCTCCGTAAGATCGGTAATTTCTTCACGATAGCCTTTGAAATTGCCTTCAGGGCATAAAAAGTAATAATAGTTAATTAGTGATAAAATTAACATTTACGAATCAGGCAACCTAGAGATAATGCCGTACTTCCTCAGATTCAAGAGCAGGGGCAAATTCAATAACAGAACCTCCAGACATGGGCTATATTCTAGGGCGGAGGATTATTAAATAATGCACATTAATACTCAAAAGATGTGATTGAAAACTCGCAAGTTTGCATACACAATATATAAAACATAACATAAAAAAGTTATATGCAGAGTTAGCCACCCAAGATGCGTTTTTTTATAATTACTATTAAACTACTCAATTAAATATAAGAAATAAAGTAACCGATGAAATATCGAGAAATGGAAAACAGTAAACTTTTCAGATATTAAAATTAAAGAAAACGATACATTATTAAATTGAATATATTTAAGCTAAATGTAATAAAAATTGAAGCAAACAATGAGAAATTGAGAAGTGATCTAATTAAAGCAATAGCCCCTGGGGGGGGGAGGAAAAAAACCTCACAGCTTTCCAGACCAGATTGAGATGGGTGGCTGTTTGGTTTTATTAACGTTGTACTAGAAGCAACGCGAGGGCTATTGGAGAAGGATCTTGTTATTTTGAACCCCGGTCAAGTGATGAGGACGACACCCCCCTCTTCCTAAATCCTCTAATTTTAACGACACAAGAAACTTGGTAAACTTAATGAATTATAAGTTAAATTCAATCCTCCTTGTAATATTAATATTGCATTTAAAATGCACAACTTTTAACAATGTCCATTAGTTTACAAAATTATAGCATTTGCCACAGCTTAAAATACGAACTTCCTCTTATTCAATTAGGAAAAATTCTTTGAATGAACCTGCTTTTCACATAAGATTCTTTTAAAGACAAATGAAACTAGATTCTATTGTTTATTAATGTCACACTGAGAAGCAACATGAAGGTTATTGGCGATGGACCTCTTCAGTCAAGTGATAAGGACACCCATCCTCTTCGAACTTCCATGCTATGCCACCAGTAGGACTAGAGACCTTGGGAAAGATTTTCATGTGCATCCTCCCAGCAAGGAATTAGTGGCAGCAGGGCTTGAATCCACAACTTGACGGAAACAACTTTGGTCACAACCACTAGGCTACCATAGCCACAAATAAAACTAGAAGATGCATCCAGTAATATCTAAACCAATTTAATAATGTCATTGCAAGAAAAATAACACCAACATTCCTCTAAAGAATAAAACATTAAAGAAATTTATTCATAATATGATTATAAAATAAGGAACAACAGGGGGGGGGGGGAAATCTAGACAACCATAATTTTCCTTTAAATTGATTTTTCATAATAAAGAGAATTAAATTTCGAAACTTAACCAACTGGCAATAAAGTGTTCCAATGAATTGTCTATACATTCAAATTATATTTATACATTATTAAAAATACTTTCTTATAAGTATTAATAAAGAAAATTAACTAACTGAAATACATACTTAACATAAAATTGTAAAAGTGAAACAAATCCTGCTTGTGTATATGAATAATAAAACTCGCGTACTTTTTGAACAAATTTTTTTTTATTAATTGTATACATATATTAGTATAAAAATTATACAACAATGTTACTTCAGAACAAGATCAAGTTAACAGGAACATTTTTTTAAAAATTCTTTCAACTTCAAAAATGCAATTTTATCTCTAGACTGATTAACCTAAGCGGTTTCATCGGCAACATCTTCCTCTTCAAAATCACCCTCATCTTCAACAGATGCTTCTTGGTATTGTTGATATTCAGAAACAAGATCGTTCATGTTCGACTCAGCTTCGGTGAATTCCATCTCATCCATACCTTCCCCAATATACCAATGCAAGAAAGCCTTTCGCCGGAACATAGCTGTGAAAATTACAGAAAAATGCTGTATGTACTGTTAGATATTACTATTGAATGAAATTAAAACTTCAGAAAATGTTTATTTTTGGGTAACAAAAATAAAGATTGTTCATAAAAGCTCAATATAAAATGTTTCTTACCTTAAATCATTTATAAACAAATCTGGCAAAGGAAGCAATTAAGAAAATTTTAAAAAGTATTAAACACATCAATACTGAAAAGTGCAATATGGAAATGAATCCGTTACTAGTTTCTAATAAAATATCCTTAGAGAGAAAAGTTTGCTTCACAAGACCTGCATTTTGTATAACATTTCGATACTATTTCCACTTAGACTGTGCAAACAGTAACTGGAATTGTTTGTCGCTAAGCATAAGAATATGAAATAAAACCAGTTCAACATGAAAAATATTGAAGCACAAGTTTTAAATTTTTTTTTTATTAATAATGCAGTTTTACCAGACCTTTGTGTATATAAAGATAGAGCATCTTAATTTAAGACTAAACAAGCATCATAAAACATCTCAGTTTTCTGATATAAGCAATACCATATATTCAATCAAGTAAAAATCTAAATGGTGTCGAGCATGTTCATTGCACCTTTTAGCACTGCTACAAAAACTCATTTAAATAGGATATCCAGGTCTGGGAATACAAAAATATAATTGCAATTAACAGTGAAATGTTCATTACTGACATTTATCAAATCCTTTTTCCAAGAACATGAAAAAAATATTGTAAAAATAACAACTCAGTCCCAGCAAAGCAACCAGGAACAGTGACATGAAAACATTTGGTTTCACATATAAACTTCCAAATAACCAATGTGGTGGAAGAATACATACGTTTCTCTTTAAAAATATATGAAAGTCTACTTCCACAATTTTATTAACTCCAATTTTAATTCTTTTGCAAGACAGAAAAGAATTATCACACATCTCCTATGCAGTTATTCCAATCTATTGTAATATTGTGATTGATACACATTTGTAATTCGAAAAACTGAATTGAAGTCAATTTCTGACAACACAGGAATATAAATCCAACAATATTGAGGAAAATTACACTAATCAATATATCATAAAAAGTGCTACAAAAAAAAAAAAAAAAAAATTGACTGATTGATACCACAAACCATATCTGGCATGATTGGCAACTTTTTGCTTGGTGCTGCACAGATGGGAAAAAACCATATTTCAAATTGAAGATCAAGCATTCTCGAATACAAGTACAGATAGTATATATACATGAAATCTTCAATATTTGTTCTATTAAAATATCGGGAATTGAAACGACAGGCCAATTTGTAGACTGCAAATGAGAGGTTATTATTTCTTTCAGTTTAACTGGAAATCCAAAAGAAATTAACCAAATATTCTTTGGATACAGAAAAAGAAAGATGTTTGTATTGTTATTAGAACTTGCAGATCTTTCTTTATATAAAATGATAGTGTTTTTAAGGTGAGCACGTGAAAAAGCTTTCAAATTAACTTTAATATTAACATCAGAAAAATTCATATTATACCTACTAGAAACTAAGCTATAAAAAAATGTTACAATCGAAACAAATCCTACCAACGGAAAACTCGCTTAAAATGATTGGCTTATACAGCCTAAATATAAAACAAATCATAATTTACAGTAAAATACCAAAATTGCTTTATAACAACTAGCATCTTATAACAATATACATGTATCTCGCATATATATTTACCATATACCATCTTAATATCCATATATACTTGCATCTTATCAACTTGCATCAACATCAAAAACCATCATTTGACTTTGTCAAATCAACAATTAAAAACATGTAGCCAAACATAAAAATGAATAAGTATGACATACAGAAAAATGTATCAAATGTAAATCCTTGATATCTGTTTTAAATCGTCAATGATTGCTCAAAATACATTAAAAATTTGAGATTCATTTCTTCTCAATTTAAGATATAACAAATGGTACCAAACCAAAACTCTTTTAGGCAGGAAATACAATTCTTAACTCAAGAAATTAAAATAAAATCTTACCAACAAACTGTTCAGAAATCCTTTTAAATATTTCTTGAATGGCAGTACTATTACCAATAAAGGTAGCAGCCATTGGAAGACCTCTAGGAGGAATATCACAGACAGCAGTTTTCACATTATTGGGTATCCATTCAACAAAATAGCTACTGTTCTTATTTTGTATATTTAGCATCTGTTCATCCACTTCCTTCATGCTCATACGACCACGGAAGATCGTGGCTACTGTCAGATACCTATAAAATTTATTAGATATTCAAAGCGAAAGAAATAAATTCATTATAGGCACATTGTATAACAGTAATATAGGAATAATTGTATATGAAATATTTTTAAAACTAATATTTAACATACAGTTGATAAATTATATTGGACATACTAGTAATTTTTAAATACATTTATCATCCAGAAAAAGAAAACACTTAATTTGTATTAAATCAATACTTTTATCAATATAATGAATATCAAGGAATTTTCTTAGTTTAGTTTTTATTAACGTTGCACTAGAAGCAACACGAGGGCTACTGACGATGGACCTCATAATTTTGAACCACGGTCAAGTGACGAGGATGACACCTGAGCTGGCACCTCCCTCCTAACACCCACACCACATCACATCAACAGGAGGACTTTGGGCCCCGAACAGATTTAACGTGCATCAGCCCCGGCTACACGACAGCCCAGGATCGATCCCGCGACTGAACGAAAACCGCCAGCCGCGAGTCCACAACCTTGACCACTAGGCTACCGCGGCCTCCATAGGAATTTTCTAGTTTCTAATATTGTATAAGGATTTCAAAGGGATGAAAATATACAGTCCGACCCCATTAACATACGACTTTACAGAACTCCTTCAATGAGCAATCATTCTTGGATATCGTTGCATCAATTCTTCCCCTCCCCCTTTTAATGAAATTTAAATTAATTTTTTTTATTCAGATAACATGACCACCTATTCAGAACAAAAATTAACACCTTTTTTGTTCCTATTTTTTATATACAAATCACCATTTCTTGGAAGAGAAATGTTATGGATTACTTTTTTTTTTTAAATAAGATTTTCCCCATCTCATGATAATCAGTAAGATGAGTTACATGCCTAAACATTTTATATAGTTCAAATTTTAAGACTGATTATTTCTGTAATAATTCACAACATCAAAATAGAGCAAATGTAAACAAAAGGCTTATATAATAGAAGAAAAATTCTGCTATTAAGCACTTTCAAAAATGATAAGACATACAGAAATTGCCACCGAGAACTTAAATCTACTCAAGTCTACACTATGTGGATAAAGTCTACACTATGTGGTTTATTGATAAGAAATTGTCAGAAAAAAGGCTGGGAAGGCAGAAAACACCAATAGACAAATATTTGTTGGTTTTTAAATTCTCCCTCAAGTTATATTATCATTGTAATTTGTGATCCACATAATCCACAATTTAGAAACCATGGACTACTGTTTGTTAACAGGATCAAACTGTACTTTAATACAGGATTGTTAAACATACTATATACTGGGGCTCCTTTACAAATTGATCCAGCCATCCTTTTATTTTTTGGGTACAATTTCGATATTTAAGTCAACACAGAAGTTAATATTTGTAATTGGTAGCCCTAAATGAGTCATTTAAGCCATCTTTTAATTTTGAGAACTTCTTTAATGTCACGAAAGAAACAAAAAGCCAACTAGCAACAAACTTCAATAAGTGACAAGGACAAAATCCAAGCTGACACCCTCTTCAAATTTCCCTACCTCACTAATGAAAGGACCAAGTGCCTTGACAGACTAAAGGACATCAGCTACATTACATGGCAGATCTTCAGTGGCATCAAGTTTTGAACCCCCAACCTGATAGAAACACTAGCTGCAAGATCATAAACATGACCACTTTGTTACCACTGCCATGCGAGCCTTAGTTAAATGACTATCTTACAGTGTGATTTCCTACAAGATTATTGAATACTTTTATATATAAGATTTAAGAAGTTAAATTAATATTTTTGTACAATATTTATTGTCCTCATATCCATTATATTAAAAACTATTCATTTAACATTATTTCAAAAATATATGAAACTGATTCTATGACACTTATAAATGTTTTAACCAACAAACCAGAAGATAGTTTGATTTTGAAAACATAATATTTTACGATTTAGTTCAGCAAAATTTTCATTGAAATAATCCATTCATATTATTTTAATATTGGTTTCAGCTATTAACACTATTAATTAAAAATTATCAGGAGCACAACTCTTGTCCAGAAAGAAATCAACAGTATTTTTTAATTCTGGGATTCTCATTATAGAGATTACAATAATTCCAAGATTAAAAGCTGCAAGTTTTAAAAATTCTGTTTTCAGCTAGAATTGTCATTTTTTCTTTATACTGTTCAAAAATGTTTATGAATGTGATTAAATGAGATTTAAAAAAATGAAATTTGTGCATACCTGCCATGGCGAGGATCGCAAGCAGCCATCATGTTTTTGGCATCAAACATTTGTTGTGTTAGCTCAGGCACACTTAAAGTTCTGTATTGTTGGCTATCTCTGGAGGTGAGAGGAGCAAAACCAGGCATGAAGAAGTGAAGTCGAGGGAAAGGAACCATGTTGACAGCTAATTTACGCAGATCAGCATTCAACTGGCCTGGGAAACGAAGGCAGGTGGTCACTCCCGACATTGTAACAGAGACTAGATGGTTCAGATCTGTATAAGAGGGAGTGGACAATTTGAGGGTCCTGAAGCAGATGTCATATAAAGCTTCATTATCGATACAGTAGGTCTCGTCAGTGTTTTCTACTAGCTGATGTACTGATAAGGTGGCATTGTAGGGCTCGACAACAGTATCAGATACCTACAAGATATCAAACAAAGAATTTTAATAACAACTTAAATACTTTTATCAAACTAGTAACAAGTATAAATTGAAAATATTTATAAAACTATTTAAGTGAATAATTACACAAGCAAGAGGACTGACATTTATACCTTAACCTCCAGGCATAAAGTCTTTCTCACCAGCACTCTCCCACAAAAACATTAAATTAAAATTTCCCAAAGGCTTTGCGCCCAAACACTAACTGCTACCTCGTTAATATTTAATCATCGCTACAACCAGGCAATGTTTTTGACAACATAAATACATTTATTTCATCAGAGTGAAATGGAAAATAATCTATTAAAACTTCTATAAGAACTTTTAATCTTGCTACTTTTTTTCCCCCCAATTTTGTTGAAAAGAAAACTATTACATACTATACTTTTATATTATGTCCAATTTAA
Source organism: Nephila pilipes (assembly GCA_019974015.1). Classification (NCBI taxonomy): domain Eukaryota; kingdom Metazoa; phylum Arthropoda; class Arachnida; order Araneae; family Nephilidae; genus Nephila; species Nephila pilipes. The sequence goes on from BMAW01121919.1 coordinate 1,085,074, forward strand.
TGATGTAGAAATCGAACATGCATCATAAGAGAAGCCATGCAACATGTTTGATTTATATCTCATTCCAAGGGAAAGATTTAGAGCTTTGTACATAAAATTAATACAGTAATATTTGAATATATTAATATATTTAAATATTACTATTAAGGTAATCAATTAGAAACAAAAATAATTCAAGTTTAACTACCTTAGGAGAAGGCATCACACTGAATGTATTCATAATTCTATCAGGGAATTCTTCTCGTATTTTAGAAATAAGCAATGTACCCATTCCAGATCCAGTACCACCTCCAAGAGAATGAGCAAGCTGAAATCCTTGTAGGCAATCACAGCTTTCAGATTCTTTCCTTACAACATCCAATACAGTGTCAACAAGCTCTGCTCCTTCAGTGTAATGACCTTTGGCCCAGTTGTTACCAGCACCACTTTGACCTGATATATATAAACTAGTCTTAAACATACATTTAAAAAGAAAAGATTTTGGAAGATTATTTTATACAAATATAAAAAAAAAGTTATTCACTCTAGAAAAATTTCTTATACATTTTAGTAGGTAAAATATAAATATATACATAATTTTTTTTGTTCCTGATAAAAGGAATATCTGGTTTCAAAATTTACAAAACAGAGAAGACTGAATTTTAATTGAACCTCCGAATAGGGCTAAATTTTTACCAATCATGAATGTCATAGGTAGACAATTTTCATTTATAAATATATATAATAAAAAAAGTAATAGAACACTAGATAGCTATTAATAATTAACAAGTTGTATATACCGAAGTAAAAAAAAAAAAACGAGAAGGGGGTTTTCAAAAAAAAATAGTACCTTAAGTCTTAATTTTAAAAAATTATGCAATTTCCTTATACATTCTAGATAAAATTTCTATAAATGGTTTGAATTTGAAACTTTGTTATACACTTTTGAATTTGCCAAAAAACCACTTCTACAAATATCTAGCTCATTAACCATACAAGAGAAACTTACAAATCAATGTGCTATATACTAGCCTAAAATCAAAAAAATTGCGAACAATCACTTATTGCTTCAAGTGTTATGTTTATCTTACGATATTGCATATGTAAATTTTGATATTCTTAATTTTCATCCTTATACAAAAATAGTCATCCTACTCTGATTAGTTAAACCATGCTTATGCAAATTCTTTAGAAAATGTAACAATTTTTTTTCTATTCCTTCACACTGTACATTTCTTTTTTATCAGCACAATTACACTAAATACATTAGCTATCAATTCCATACCCATTTTGTCAACTTTACAAAATAAGCTAAAACATTTAGGTATTTAAGATTCCCTTAATAAATTAATTAAAATTTATACTTTCATTCCACTGAATTACACTTTTACTGAATTGCGAAACTCCTAGGCTACAATTTTTGCCAATTATTTAATCAATTCAATATTTAAGGAAATAAAAACAATACTTTTTTTACTTTGGATTTAATAAGTTACTTTCACTGTGTGTCCTTCAAATACTATATACATTCAATTCATAAAACAAATCTTAATTAAGTCTTTTTATACCAACTACAGTTGCTCAGAAAGTGAGTAAATTTGTATATTAATTAGAAATAACAAGAATAAAAAAAACCTAATTTTTAAGCTAATTAACATAACTAATTCCAAAAAGCTGTATTTCTAAAAAGATTCCAGCCATCATAAAGACTAAGGTGAATAAACTAGTTTTTCAACTGGTTTCATTAAAAAATATTTTTGAATTCAAAATAAGTTTAATTGGCCAAGAAATAATTTAAATACAAAATAAGCAATACCTGAGAACTATTGTAATTGCACATTTCCATGAGTGTTTAATAGTTTCAAATACTTATTTTTTACTCACCACACATTTTGATGACTTAAAATCAATTTTCATTAATTAATAAACCCTCCAACATCACTTATTAACTCACCAAAGATGAAGTTATCTGGACGAAATAGCTGACCAAAAACACCAGATCTGACAGAATCCATAGTCCCAGGTTCAAGATCAAGGAGAATGGCACGTGGAACATATTTACCACCTAAAATAACAAAATTAAAACATATACTTAATTACAAAAAAAAAAAAAACTCATTAAAAACTATCTTTGTATTTATTTACCTGATGCCTCATTATAATAAACATTTATTCTTTCTAACTGCAAGTCCGAGTCTCCATGGTAAGTTCCAGTTGGATCAATGCCATGCTCATCAGAAATGACTTCCCAAAACTAAAAAAAATTAAAAATAAAATTTTAGACATTCAATGATATTAAAGACCGAATCTTACCCTTTAATCGGTGGATCTTAAATTAGCGTACTTCTGGCGACTGAGAAAAATTCAAATTGGCGATAAATCGCCTATCTGGTAACCCAGCCAGAAAAGTTCCAGAAAGTCGTAAAATCGAAAGAATCGTATTTTTGTGGTAACCCTACTATGAAAGGGGATCTCGTTTCTATTCTGACGATTGATTTATTCTAATTCTTATTTATATTATATTATACTATATATATTTTAATTCTTATTTATTTTATATATTATTTAATTTTTAGCCTAGGCTATATTATATATATTTTAATTCTTATTTATATTATACTATATATATTTCAATTTCATTTCTTATTTATATTATATTATACTATATATATTTGAATTTTAATTCTCAATTATATACTATTTATCTTTGATTTATTTTAATTGTTATTAATATTATACTATTTTTATTTGATTTACTTTAATTCTAATTAATTATTATTTTTATTATATTATACTATATATTTGATTTATTCTAATTCTATATTATCTATATATTATAATTCTTATTAATATTATATTATTTATTAGTTATACTACTTAATTATATTACTTTTAAATTTATTTAGTTATATTACTTAATTATTTTACTTTTTAATTTATTACTAATTTAATTACTGCCGAAGAAAGCATTGTGAATGATGATACGTTTAGAGATTACCTTCACGCGATTGTCATAATTTACCCGCCCGATCACAGACATCCCTCCATCATAAGGTTAGTGCTTTTTTCATGTTTTTTAAAATTATTTTCATATCTTCCACAAATGCTGATTTACTGCGTTTTTTTGTCTCTCGGTCATAATTTAACCGTATTTTCTTACCTTTTTTCAACATTTCGTAGTTATGTTATATATAAGTATATTTATTAAAAAAAAAATCTTATTTATTTTATACAATCTTAAATATATTTATCTAAGTTTTATTGTTTTAAGTAAAATTAAGATCTACCCTATTTCTTATTTTAATGTTTGCCCCAAAACGCTGATTTAATACGTTTTTTGTCAATCGGATAAAATTTCGCCGTTTCTTTAACATTTCTACCGCTTCGGCTCATGTTTTTCTATATTTCACAGTTAACATGTTTTTTGTCCAACGGTCAAAACGCCATCTCGATTCCGACTTAAGACTTTGAGAATTCCGTATTTGGCGCCACTTTGGCGCAATTTTAAAAACACGCCAAGAAGTACGCTAAATTAGGAATTTACCAAAGATATTATAATACTACTACACGAAATCTTTTTAAATAGAATAAATACTTCCTTATTAATGTTCATTATAATTAAACCTATTTTATCAAACTTTTGTTTTTAATTTTATCCAGCAATTTTACGAAAGCTTTCAATGCTAAATAGCTGTTAAAATAAAGTTCATTGCGAAACTTTTTTCTCTAAATAAATATTAAGAGTTTAGAATTTGTTTTATTGCAATTCAATGAGAAAATGAACTACATCCAAACAATTTGAAAAACAAAGCGGTTGGTTAGCCCCCACCTTTAACGAGATTTCAAAATTCTCTCGCTTAAAACACAATTGAAAAAATAAAGTACTCAAATATTATTTCCAACATATCAGAAAAGGAGAGCTTATGAACATACACAATGAATTCATTTATGAAAATTTGAAGATTAAAAAATATTTGAAAATTTCATTCCAAAACTTTTCATTTTCATTACACGGCATTTTGGTTATGTACTTTAAATTTAAAATCACTACACATAGCGGGAAAAAAACGAAGTAGGTTAGTCGACCGGACTAATATAATACATAAGCCGCTGTTCAAAGTATTGATTACTTCAGTTATTAAAGTTACCGTATACAACAGACTTAATAAAATTTATAGAGAAAGGCAGAAGTTCAAAGCATTTTAGTAAATCATATGACACGTCACAGATACACCTTACAAAGAAAAAAAGAAAAGAAACCGAAATTCCTACTTTAGCACCTATCTGGTTGCCGCATTGCCCAGCCTGCACATGAACAATTTCTCTCATTTTTCTAAAAGTGATACGAAAATTAGATACAACAGATTATAAATCGCCTTGCTACGCAATATAACAGATCAGATAAAAAGGAATGAGTATACGGTTTCGCGGGTAAGTCTAACGGTTACACGAGCAGTTAAAATTAGAATTGACTGAGCATGTCCCAGAAAAAAAAATATTCTGAAAAAACTGATCCTAATAAATTTTTTGAATCTTAAATATAAAATCAACACTTTTTAAAATATTCAGTATTATTAGAGGAATAAAATAAAGGAGCTTAGTATCAATGTTTTGCGTAAGAGTTGAAAAAAAAAAATAAAAAAAAGACTGCATGACGTTTGCTCTTTTATACGAATGGAACACGATTTCTTGGAAAATTTAAATTAAAATTAAGAATACATTTTTTAGAGAATACGAGTCATGACGATAGTATATTAGGAACTAGAAATCACAATGAAAGGGTTTCCGAATTTCCTTTGATACCTTTCAAATAATATGTAAAAGATTTCACTCCCGCTTCCCAAAGGTCACCAAAATTTGGCGCTCTAAGAGGAATAAATTTTCATTGAATGTTCCCTTCTGAAGAGAACTAAAGAACTGTTTCATTACGTTTGCTCAATGTCCTATAGAAATCTCTTAATTCGTTGTTGACTCCAAAAAAGTTAGTACCATTATCAGAAAATAATTTTGCACATTTCCCTCTTCTCACCATAAAGCGCTAAGAATTAAATCACCATAAAGCGCTAAGCTACTCTGACGTCAAGTCAGAAATTATTTCCAAGTGCCTTATCACCAAGTGCCACCCTTAGTTATAAGGCAAATAAATATACACACATAAATTTTTATGAGATATCCCTTCCTTTGATTTTTGTTTTTTATGAAGAAAGGACTTCATAGATCAATACCTATTGAATTAAACACAAAACCAGGATTTATCCTTTCTTTGAGTAGATCTCCCATTTTCTAGTAACATGTCTTAGGATTTGCATTTCACCTAATCATCAGCTGTTAACTTACTTGTCGCTATCTTTACCTCCTCTCTCTTGAACTAGTTTGCTGACCACTGCTGTACACTCAGCCAAACAAAAACCATTTATACCTTTCCCTTAATCCTTCTTCTGCTATCCTATAATTAAAAAAAGTTTAAATGATATTTTATTTATTACTATTGTAATTTTAAAATAATAATAATAAAAAAAATTCTTAACAAACCATTTAAAATAATACTCTCATCTTGCTGAAGATTAGACATAGTCTATCCAAGGCATGGAGGGGGGGGGAATGATATTAAAAAAATGACATAAAATTTTATAACCTTATCATACAATAAGAATGGTAACAAAAATTTGATCTCTTAAAAATCTCATCCGCATTGCCAATAAAATTCATTCACTTTCCTATCCTCTTTCCTCTCCCTTTTCTTTCATTCATGTTTTTTTTAAAAATTCATATGTGCATTAAGCCCATTTTTAATATGTTTGTTTTAATATTAAAAAAATTCAAGGTTTCTATATCATACTGAGTAAAGAGTTCACCGGACTGGGCACTCGCCAATACATGATTGTTGAGGATTTGCATTGAAGCCTTGAATACAATTCATTTTCTACATAAATTTCGACCATTCAAAGGTCAGTGTTTTTATCATTTGATAAAGCAAATTTTGAGGACCAGAATGCAGGTATTTTTATGATAATATTTAATTATCAAATGGATTAACTTGTCATTAGAAGGCAATTAAAATGGGTGCTTACTGTTATAAGAAATGGAAGAGTTGGCCAATCGACTGCCGACCCTAAGTAAACCATCTCCATCAAGAAAGGGTAATAAATTTTTTAGCTTACTTGAAGGGTGAACATTAGAATTTGATCTCAAACCCCTATTATCCTCTTTAAATTCCACATATTGAGTCTTTTCAATTAAAAAGTTCTCTGCGGACTTAAGTTCTTCATAGTTGAGAGGGCGAATTCTCTTTCAATTTGAGGCCTTGTTATTGTTGATAAATCTGAAAATATAAGCTAAAACACTTACCATTTTTAGAAACTCATAGCTTATTTGTTGTAGACTATCTAAAAAACAAAAATACTGTAAAGAGAAAGTATTATATTAGTGTTAGAGTTCAGTTCAGTGTGCTTTTTCATTTCAGGAAGATATTCTTCTTCTTGAACATAATGATTCTCCAACTTCACATAGGTTAGGAGGTATCAGGAAAGAAGGACCTTTCTAGCACATGGAGTTGTACAGATATGATTGAGCACTAGTACTTCTGGTCACTAGATCTGCGGGATTATTTTTACTGGAGCAGTGAAACCAGCTGTGTTTATCTGTCAATGTTTTTATTTTGCTTGAGCCCTAAATCCAGTATAGAGTTATTTTTAAGACTATCCAAAAAAGACTGTCGATGGTTTTTGCCGATCAATGTTTTTTTTTTACTTTGTTGGTCAAACATGCAGCTAATAAAGCTCCTAGATACTCTAACCTTAGTAGAGTAATTTTTTTAAAGGTGTGACTGGACTCTTAGATGCAATAAGATTCGCTTTAATGCCATCCTTTTCAAAACTCTTAAGTAGATGGCAACACCATAAACCTTTTAACTGACATCGCAAAAACTATGAATTTCGATCACATCTGTGTTCTTTTGATGAGTTCAGGATAATTCTAGAAATTTTTAAATCTCAAAGTCGTAGAGGTTTTGTACATCCTCGCAAACACTCCTCTTGTATGTCAAATAGCAAATCTTAATCCAAAGGAATTTTCATAACCCTCAATTCTTAAGAAAAGCATTTTACGCAGATGGTAAATGGCGTAATGGTAAATGGCCAAATAATCAAAAATCTTTCCACCAGCTCGTAAAAGAATACGTTTAGTTTTCCTTTATGGAGACAAGAATTCCAATAAACTTTGAATTTCTATAGTAAGACAATCTTTGGCAGTGTTCCATGCCCTTCTTAGTACCATCGTTAAGTTAGGTCCTAAACTTGTGGAATTATGTGGGGTTGTATGACGAATCCTTCCTGCTTACATCCGGTTCATCAGAACGGTTTCATTAGTGATCCATTTTCTTAAGACCATTCCGGCCTTTTGCACTATTTGTTTGGCACTGAGAGAGACTTCGAGGGCATCTTGTACATATTCCTCGCCTGCAATTAAGTCCTCAACGTTCAGACAGAAATCAAGTAAACCTGCAAGCAGTTGGATGTTCACTGTGAAACTGTTCACTGTGTTTCTTTATTGTAGCAGACAGTAAAAATCAGCCGACATTCACTCCGAATAGAACACTCTTGAATCAGTATGTCATCAGACCTCGTTCGCCTTCCATATCCATAGAACCACATGAAGCGTACAGCATCTCTACCTTTTCTACAAGAGATATTTGTAGGAATACCTTTTATATATAAGATGATACGGTTATTTTATTTATTGTAAAATAGATCAGGAGATCGACGAGATTTAGATTGAGATTTTGACCTGCCTATAAGCATAATATAATTATGCTTATTGGCAGGCGCATAGCATTGCATGATAGCATAATTAAATATGATTAGCCGCTATCATGTGAGCTGGCGTCGAACATGATTCGAGTCATAGCGGAAGTCTATCTTTCTAAAATACTGCTCGATAGGGCAAGCAATAGATTGGCTTATTTTCAACTTGTTCGCTTGTTTCTTCTACACGTTCGATTATTCCTTATTTCAAATAGCCTTTAATAATTTCTGAATATTTAAAACATATGTTTGGAGTTTGGTGGAGTCTATTCTAGTATCAAACTTTGCAATCGTGGTTTTTCTACAGCAAAGTTATAGCTTAAATCTCTCCATAACGATCATTTCGAAATGTAGTTGTTCTATCAAAAATTTTCTTAACCTGATCTACCTCTGAATTTTTAAAATCTTCATGTATATTCTGATTTATTCCAGTCATCAAAATTGTCTCAAATTTTCACCTGTTTCACAATCTTTGATTAAACCGCGGTGTACTTTATTTAATGGTATAAATTCTTTAAGAGATCCGGTAGCAATTCAACCAAACACTGAATTTTTAATATTTAATTTATCACTCCCTTTGAATCAATCGTGTTTTAAAATTCTAAAAAATAGTTCAGCACCTATTAAAGCATCAATCTTCCCAGGTTTAAAATAGGTATGATCTGCTAGTTCAATAAAATCCTCTAAAAATACACCAGATATACCTAAATAAGAAGTTAGTGTTAAATCTGCAATTTCTTGAACAAGAAAAAAAGTTTAACTTTTCCCGGAAACTTTCATCAGCATTGGATATAACTCCATTGTTCTTAGCTTTTACTCAGTGAGTGGACCCATTCGATCCCGAAACGAGGACGTTAACTAATTTTCTTTTAAAAATCCTAAAATTTAAACACATTCATTTGTTAAACAATTTATATTTGAGCCGTTATCATGAATACAGCGAATTCTAATTCTCCTTTCTCGAGTATCTTCGATAAAAGTGGAAACAGTACTCAAAAGCACGACTTGTTTCGGTTGTTCTGACATGTTACTTGGAGTTTGATAAACAGTAGAATTCTCTTCTCGGTTCCCCTCAGTCCCAGGTTCCTCCCCTTGCAGATTTTGAGTTTCAACGGGATGAGTGTCCGAGTAACGATTTCTTTTAGGTTCAAGGTCATCCTTTTCGCGATGCAGCAGTAAGTGATGGTGTTTACCGCAAATAAATAAAACAGGAATGCTTGGAAGAGTTCACAGTATGATTTAAATTCAAATAGTTATAATAAATTTTATGCGTTTTCTCAGTTTCATATCATTTAATAATATCCATTTTTTGAAAGTTATTACATTTACACAGGCTATGTGAACCTTTACATAACACACAGATTCTTGTTTTGAATTTAATCATTTATACTCTTAATCGTTAAAGTTTTAGTTTTGTAACTGACAGGAATGTGTTCTTGCTTGTTGTTTGCACGATAGGAGAACGATTTAAATTTTTTGCACGGCATTGCGTTGTTCTAAGAACTATATCAATATTCAAAGTGGGGAACTTCTGTTGAATTTAAAGTACATTCAAATTGTTTTCTGGTTTCTTTATCAGGTTTAAGAATGATGTTCATTAATAAAGCATCTGATAGATTATTTTGTTCATAGTCTGAAACTTATAAGGCTCTTAAATTTTTCTTAACACAATCAATTAAAGCAAGTAACTCTTTTGGTGATTCAAGTAGAATTTTTCGTAATTAATTATAGATAGTAAATGAGCATTTACAAGTAATCTTAGATTTTCATATTGTTCTTTCAAGGCAGTAAATAATGATGCAAAAGTATCGTCCAATGTTTTCATCTGTTTCGCATCGCCTTTTAATGACGTGCGTAAATAATATAATTTTTGAGAATTGTATAACGCAAGCACAAACAACATCAATTTTTGATGATAAAAATATAATAACGTCAAAACTAAGACTTTTAGCATTTTAAAATCAAGATTATTATAAATTCGGAAAACATTAAAACCAAATGTCGGGTCGACCTGAATATAGTCGATAGCAAAATAGACCTAACAATGAGTCGCGACCAAATACCAGGTAGCGAAAAAAAATTGCCCGAATGCCTGACCTTTGCTTCATAATATTTAACTCATACAGCGATGCGGAATATCTTTGAGGTATTTTTTATTTTATAAGCAATTAAAATTTGACCTTAATAAGATCTTAAATCTTACAAGGTGCAATGCTACTGTTTTTAAAGTAAAATTGAAGTTTGTAGGTACTATGACAAAACTCAATCTGTGGTCACGTCATGTGGAAGTGATAACTACAATCTCTCATAAAACTAATAGAATTACAGGAAAAGAAAACGAGTGATATTGAGTTCATTACCGGATGAGATTTTAGCTGCTATGAAGGTACATTTGATAAGCTTGGAAACTAATTTTAAGGAATGTTTTTCTTTTATGAACAGCGACAAAGAATGAACAAGAAATCCATTTACATTTAACGCAAAATCCGCGACAGAATTACCGGATTCAGATGTTCAATCTATAACTGAACTATAAGGTGACAAATCACTGAAAGACATGTATGAGAGAATACAATTGATAAGTTTTTGGATGTTGTATCGTCAAGAGTACCCACTTTTAGTATTGAAGCAAATGTTGAAATTGTCAATCGACTTAATGAAATATCTTTAATCATAGTGAGAACTAATAAGAATTACTTATGAATAACAAGTTTTGAATAATACTTCGACAACGGAAGATGTAACACAAATACAACAAGGAATACAAGAACACAAAAATAGAACAACAATTTTTTGTTTAAGTTGTGACTTTGGGCTATTCGCGATTTTCTCTTCACTAACCTCGGGGACTTTTATCAATTTGAATTGAATAAATTTACAATTTCTTCCCAACCAAATTAAAACGTGATTCGGAAAAGTGAATGAAGATAGAAGTGATTCAGATGTAATCATATTCAAATGATACGCAATTAAATAGAAATGAGGGGAGGATAAGGACTTGCGGTTAAAAAATTGTTTTTCGGATAGAAATTCTTCTGTTAGTTTTCTGGATTGAAGAGACTTCCTTTAAAAATATTGAGCTATGTAGTTACTGTCGAAGAGAGTTGTGAAAATAAGAACGAGATAGAGATTTCTTATATAAATCATAAATTAAGATTGAGAATGAGGTTAAGGTTCTGGAGAGAGGGATTTTAAATATTCTATAGTGATAATAAATAAAGAATATGCTTTGTTCTTGCGTATCTTCAATTGGAGTTTTGTATTTTTTGATTAATATATTAAATCATAGCACAAGAGTCAAATAATGACGGATAACAATTGCAAGTTGAGTTGAGAAGCACTACTACCTGGGACGTTTTAAAACTTCTTTAGACCTTGGGCCCTTATGAAAAAATAGGCCTCACCTGCGACTCTTTAATCTAATTTAGTGTATTTACATGTTCAGTTCAATAAAAGCAATCCATAGTAAAATGAGCTTTTATGTGAATATTCGTTTTCTACATAAATCAGTTGTTAATAATATTTCATTTTCTATACTCATCAAGCTTAATTTATTCAAACGGGGGATTAAGTCATACGATTTCTCAATTCATTTTTGACCATTTTGAGGTTTGAAAAGGAATGCTCACCACTTGCGTTTGTAATCATCATTGATAAGAAAATTCACGTTATTATTTCAATATTGGGAAACATTGTGAATAGTCTTTCATTATACACATATGTATAGAGAGTGTTGATCTCAATTTCAGTTCCCTCATCGAACAACTGTACTTCATCTTTATCTGCATTTGTAGAATTATATTTTTTATTAATCTTTCTTTTCTTTGCTTTTTCTTCAGGTTTTCGCTATCAATGATCATACATGACTTGAAATGTTGATATTCCAAGTTCAGTTCCTCTCCATTAATGTCTTTATCGTAAAATTTTGATATTTTCTCTCGTGCTATTTTAATTCCTGTCTCATCCAAATTAGAAATATTTTCAAGAAATCCAAACATTTCAAAAAGCTCCTCATATTTTTTACTACGCATTTGTATATTGCAAATTAGAAAGTCGATTTTGATAAAAAAAAAGTTTCTGTTTTAAATTCCTGGCTATGGCTGTTTTCAAACGTTGTGTCGGTGTCTATTTCCTTCAAGGAAAGTTACCCTAACACTGCGTTGTTTCACACTTTGATACTCCTTCATAAAACATACTTCTTTGGCTTTTGACTCATAATAGTCAAAAGAGACTCTTTTGGTTTTAATGAATATCATTAACGATTTAAATAATTTACACCTTACGATAAATCCATATATTTACTCTGGAGAAATAGATTTACTTTGTCAATAAGTGTCAAAATGTCATTCCAAAGAACAGTTAAAAAAAGTAGTTCCTAATTCATTCATCTTAATTTTTTTAACAGAAATTCGAGTATCCTCTGCTGTAATTGATCATTAATTAAGCAATCAACGCTCATGACGATTTCTCAATATCTGGAGCTTAAAGCTTTATTTGCTTCTGCGCGTGCTAACCAACGCGTTTTTGATAGGTTTTTCATTACATTTTTATTTCTATCACAGCTCAAATTTAATGTTAGTATATTCCAATGATGGGTTGACGATGAGAAATTTTTTTAAAGATTTGGGACAAAATCAAAGTAAATTGTTTCTTTAATACCTACATTCTACGGCTTGAACACTTTGACTATATGCAAAGAATGTCCTTTACGTGGTACGTATATAGCGTATTTATTTTAAAACGTTTTTCTGTATTTCACTTGATGTGTCATCAAATTTTTGATCGTTAATTTAACCAACTTCCCATTAAGCTAGAGCTCTGAAACTTTGGGAATCGTTCTTACTTGCCTAACAATGCAATATTTAGACATTTGCGACAAGTTTTAACTAAAAAATTTTTAATAATGCAGTTGTGCCACTTGGCGCGATTTCAAAAATTGCCAAACTTGGCGATTTTTTTTGTGGCTGAACGTTAAGTCTGATTGTGGAGGTCCAGATCGAAATCGGGTGGGTAATAACAGAAACTTTGTTGTTAATTGACTAAAAGGATAGTTTCCCAAGATAATTTTGATGTCAAAGCTGGTGTTGTAACCGATATCATACAATAGTTTGATTAAATCAAGTGAGGGGAAGGGGCTGATTAGTCCTCTACATGTTAAAGCTCCAGTAATCAGATAGGTTACCTAAATGTATGCACTTCTGAGAATAAAAAATGGCCATTGAAATTTTCACCGCAAATCCAAAGCGATTGCTTAATTTTTTGCCGAAGTTTTGATAATTGAGCCATTAAGCTGCAAATAGCTGGCGTTTTCCAGGAGTCCGTTTGGATTCCTGGAAGTGTGTGTGGAACAACTGAGAAGTCAGCACCTGTCACAATCAGAAATTCAAACCAGATGATTTGTTGGTACTTATTATATCTCATGACTTCGCGCGAAGATCCACTTAGTATTCGAAATTTAGAGTATAGTTACATGGAGCAATGCACTTGCGAGTTCTATCCTCAAATTTATTGTGATAGAAATATGTACCAGACGGTGGAGTCTCCTCACGCTACTACGACATCGTTGCTGATCTATATTCTTTGAATGCGTGTGAATACGAGGATCTACTTGTTAAAGCTGCAACCTTCTCTGAAAGTGTCTCAATTTGTTGCTGCAGAGAAGTGATACTTGGATCAGGAATTTGAATGTGATGAATTTGCGAAGGGATGGAGAGTTCATGGATTTTGTCCACCATAATGGCTAACCTCGCCAACAGGTCGCTGCTAGATGTAAGGATTGCCTGCATGTTTTTTGGAAGTCTATTGAGCCAGAGTGATTGAAGAATATTTTCATTTAAGCCTCATTCACACCAAAGCGGTAAATGACGAGTGGTGAAAATGAAGCCAGTCAGAGGCATTGGAGCCTTCAAGCAAAGTTCTCTGATCGGCTACATCTTTACCGTTCGTCATTTTCCACTTTGACGTAAATGAGGCTTAAAACTTCCTGCTGCTAGATCAGACATTTTAGAGAGAAACAGAGATGAGTGTATTTCACCGAGTTGAAAGTCCTATAGAAATTATTTTAGCATAATATTCTTCGATTCAACATAAACCGAAATAAGCTTAGCTTTGAACGCCTCGTATTAGACGTGATCTGATGGATGCAGAACAATTTCGCGTACAGATTGCAACTCTACTATACCTACAAATATGATAGTGTAAAATTTGGTTTTGTCTGCAGTTATGATTTGCTATTCAAATTACAAAAACCAGAGAACGCCAAAATGGTAGCTACTTCACTGCAATGCGTTCCAACTGGGAAGATTCAAACGTGCTAAAATCGCCATTCGAGTGTTCCTTTGCAATGCCATCTCAAATGGTTAAAAAGATTGTTGGCAATTAACAATTATTTTTTTAAGAATGCAAATTCCGAAGATACTTAACTGATTCACTTAAATTGTCAACATGCAACATAAGCTGCATATTTTAACTTGAGCCAAAAGAAAATTGTAGTGGATATATATATTGTTGTATTAACGGTTTCATTTCAAAAGGTATCCTCTTGTATAGAAGGATGCGATAACAGCCCTACAAAGGATCAGCGAACAATTTCATAATATTAAAAATAAATATTTACCATTTTTTGACATCCAAGACTACAAATGAAATCGTTTACGATTTCCAAATGTAAGTTCACCAATAAAGCGACTATTGAAATAACTAATCACTTTAACGAAATATCTTTAAGCATAACGAAAACTAATAAAAATTACTCATAACAACTTTTGAATTATACTGTTCCATCGAAAGATGAAACATAAATGAAGCAATTATTACAAGAGATTAAATGTCTCAATGATTCACTAGATATACAGCACACACACACACACACAAAAAAAATCGACTAACCGTAAAAAGTTATTAAAAATATAAATTTCCTCCATCATAGTTTAGGAAAAAGAGTAACTTAATTGAGAGGCGAATTTCTTAAGATTTATGCATCTACCTTAAAGACATGGAAAGAGAGAGAAAGCACACACACACAACAAACTAAACAATGATTGACATCATGCGAAAAGAGTTGGATTCTCCTGAAGAACCAACACGATTGAACAAAAGTAGAGGCATGACATCCTTGTGTTCTCCCATAGAGAAGGAATGTGGTTTTAGAGAGGAGTGCTTCTCTTTTAAAGATGACATAAAAAACTATAATTTCTGAGACTTTTTGTCATGCACGAAAGGTGAGAAACTGAATTTTTAACACAGGTTTCCCTATAAAATAAATTGCACCGGATTTGAGAAAAAAGTTATTATCCTCCTAAAGAGTTTTAATTAGCAAGAAATAGCTTCATATTTCTCATTAATCATTTGATCTTATTAAAAGAATTTTTTTTTAAAATTATTTTTTGCAATAATTTCATACAAGCAATTATTTATGTACCTGAAAATTATATTGAATTCAAAATATTGTTTCATTTTAAAACAAATCTCAAAATAAGCAATAAGCTTTTATTAGATCACGAAAAATAATTTTAAAAATAACTGAGTCACATGAAAAAAAGCTTGGAAATAATTCATGATTATGACTTATATGATGCGACTCAAGTTTCATTTAAAGAAATTATTTTCACTTATTTAAATTTATTGCCTTACTTATCTTGTATAGGGCTAAACTTTGATTATGCGAACGTAATGTCAATCCTACGGAATTTATCCTCCTCTTCAAACCTACACTATTTTATCTATTTGAGAATACAAAAAAACTGAATTCAATAAAGCAAAAAATAATGAAGGTTTCTGTAAAATTACATTTTAACTCCGATTTTGAAATTTTTTTTAAAGACCAGAAAACCCACAAACGAATAATTAAAATAGGGGTGAAAACATTCTTAAAATTTCAGGAAAAAATGCAGTTCCCCAAAAGCTTTCATTAATTTTTGCATTCAAATAGATTGAATAGTGTAGATTTGAGGATGGCAGTAGAAATTCCATCGGGTTAACATTACGTCCAAGAAATCAAAATGGCCGGCAGACAGGAGCCTTAAGAACATACGTCATTTTAATTACTAACTATACCAAATGGAAATGAATTTTTTTTTTTGACTTAAAGGCTTCTCTTTTCTGAAAACTCCTTAATGACATTATGGCATCTCTATTTTTAAAAGCTCACTCTTCTTATGAATACTTTCATCAGTACCATAAGTAAAGCTTATAGACACAAGGGACATATTTGGCAAAGCTAAGCCAAAAAACACTTGATTTCCATAATTATGAATTATGTTGTGAATGTGTAAATTCTGTTTACTTTTCAGAGAAATTACTGTTATTGTACAGATGCTTAAAAAAAAAAGTTTTGAATCAGTGAAGTTTAAAGAGAGAATCTGAATTAAATTAATACTGAATTTCTTTGCAATTAATTAAAGCTCTCTTTATTTAAAGACCAGATAATACAATAAATGCAAAATTTAAATTACTGTTAAATTGAAATATGGTACATCTCGGGGCCAATTCATTTATAAATGATAGTATAGGACTAGCTGTAATTTAGATAAAAACAGCTATTTTAAATCAAATCATTTATTAAAATAAGTAATTCTGCCTGAAAAATGTCTTAAATTACACACGGAATTGAAACATTAAAAATATTAATTAACATTTTAATTTACAACAAAAATGATTGCACACTAACATTTTAAATTATTTTATTTGTAAAACCCCTGACAATGAATAATTCACAATGCTGGATGACAAGAGATTTCATGATAATATATCTAAAATGATTCACTAAAAATTAGTTTAAAGTCCTATGGTATAAGACCGCCCATTTGGATTATGAACAGCACCTATCGATGGTTTAGAGATCATCCATTCATACCAAACATTACGAGGTGAAACACACCTCCAAAAGTGGACTTCTAATTCTTCTTTACCAGAAACATATAGCGGATCCTGCAAAAAAAAAAAAAAAAAAAAGTATATATAGATATATATAAATACATACACTTAATTCTGCTCCTGAATCCCAAAATTCCAGCAGTACCTTACAGGTGGGAGATAATGGTTCATATTTTGATATCTAGGATTTCTTAAGTCCAAAGAAAGAGACGAATTAGGGATAAAGAAATTTAATTAATAATGCAATTGCTACTTACAGCAGATTTGAACATAGGAATTTTAAGAATAAGTTAATAGAACACTGTCACATCTTGTGTTCTCAACTCTGCCCAGAACTTGATGCAAGGAAATTGTCCCAGTGGAACTTGTGTTATGTAACACAATAATAGTCTGATTAATGTCGCCTTCCAGTATAAGAAGGCATTCAATATCATTTTCTACATATATGCCAGACATCCTAAAAGTTCCTATATTGAAAAGTCATCAATTTATATTGCACAAAAAGAAAGAACTATAAAACCATTATTTTATGTTAATGGTGAAAAGTGCTTTCTTTTTTTAAAAAAAATTCGAACCTACATTTACAAAAAATGCTTAATGTGTCCACCTCTTTCCAAGAGGCAAAGGTAAACTTGTTATTACATATTTTGAGCATGGTGTTTCATGACACAGGGAGTAATTTCTTATATCCTTTGAGTAATATGGCAATTTTAAGATTATCTATTGTTTGGGGATTATTTTCATTAACTTTGTTTTTTAAATGTCCTCTCAGAAAAGAAAAAGAAATAATATTTAAATCAGGAGAGCAAGACTCATGGTCCTAAAAAGACAGTGCAATAAGCCATACAAGTAATGACACTATGGGCATGCTTAAAAATCTTTTTTTTTTTTTTTAAAAAAAAATTATTGATTAATCTCAAGAAATCTTTGGCCACCTCATTCCATTTCCTGACTTTTCTTGTAGATATGTATGTAAAGAAAAAAGTTTATGAAAATAAAATAAAAAAGTAGGTTCAAAATTTTTCTGTTAAAATTATGGCACAAAAATAATTATATTACAGATCACTGTTTTTAAATAGTTAATTCATGAATTGTCTGCATTGGAATGTTTAGGACACTGGTATGTATACATTTATAAGGGAAGTTTCTCAATAGAAAAGCAGTCTACAAAAAATTGATACATTGGATTCATATAATTATGGCCTCCAAAAATTGCAAGTTGTCATGGAGAACCCAATATTTCTCTTTAAGCTACAGCCGGGACTCTCAAAGTTCTTGGGGAATACAGACAAGTTCAATATTGTTGCAAAGATGACATAAGAATGTAGAAACAATAGCTTAAAATATTATCAGTAACTCTGCAAATTAATCTTCACAATATAATACATATTACTCCTATTTAATAGAATCATTCTACTTTATTATTGAGTATCATGTGTTTATAACAGCAAACTTCAAGGCAGCACTGGCAAATATTGCCTCTTTCTGTGGATTATAAAAGAATATAAATAATGTTTGAGAGAAAGGAAGTAGGTGAACTTGATACTATGAATCTGAATAATACATATAAGTAAATGATCATTCAGCTATACCATTGTCACAAACAGCTACCATTTAAAATCCATATTTTACAACATCATTTAACCACTCACCATGTTGCTTCGACTCGAATGCAGTGAACAGTCATTTAGCCTATTACAGTTCAATGGTAAATATTTTTTCTATAATATCACATGAGTTTAGTTTTCATCATCATATTGGTATCTTTACTTTCAGTAGACTAATATAACAAAAAGTTTAAAAAAACTTATGCCTCTGAAACATGGCCCTGCAGAACAAGGCCATTTTATAATATATGTAGTTTCGTACTATTTGGATATTTCTTTGGGATCAATATTTTTCTTTATCACATATCATATTTCTGCAGATATAACAACCTTCAAATAAGATGAGGTATACATTTTCGTCAGAGTTTTAGCATATATCTGTCCCATAATACGGCAACCCACAAACTGTCAAAGGCCTACAAATTTATTTAGATAAGTGATCATCATCTGGAGCAAATTTTATTTTTTCTGCGAAAATATGCTGTATATTTTTAGCTCTTCTCAAATATTGAATGTTAGTTCTAAGCAAAGTATAGCTATTGAAACATAATTCTTCAATATTCATAACTTTAAATGATATATTTATCAAACATTACAAAAAATATTTAAGTTATCAATGATGCGGTTATAATTAACTCTTAGAAAAAAAAAGACTACTTCCAATTAAGATGTTGCTTCTTTACAAATAACTGACTTATAGTTCATCTTAAGTTGTACAACTTGTACACAAAGCAATACAGTAAACATATAGAAGAGAGAGAGGGAGATCTGTATTTTATGTTATCCAAATTGTTACATTCAAGAAATATACTTACTTTGATTGGGAAGAAAATAGGAAACCAACTAAATAATCCAGGAGAATGAGATGATGGATGAATGCCTAGATAGAAAAATATATTTATTTGATTATATGCAATTCTCATTCTTTAGCCAATTGTTTAATTTTTCTCATCACCAATGTATTGAATGATGTTCCATGATATACAATGAAAATGAAATTTTAACAATTACATTAATAAATATATATCATGAGAAATTATACAACATTTTGGGAAAAAAAAAAAAAAAAAAAAAAACCCAACCTGAATTTTAATTAAATATCTTTCTAAGAACCGCCAAAATTGAAGCATGTACCAAGACCAATTTCTGTATACTGGTGTCGAAGTAATCTACTGTTGGAGAGTGGAGCCATTGTGTACATCATTGCCCCTAGAGAAATGCTGCCTGGCCAAGAACCTTTACAGGCGCTGGAATTGATGATTAACGCTGCTCCAATATGCTGGGTTTTATGTTTGAAGGTGAAATACTCAGGCAAATGGCCAGTGACAATGACATGTTGATGGTTTTCATACACTAGCTCCACAGTGCATATATCCAGATCAATATACAAAATTGGTACAGTATGACGCATGCCTTCCATTCTGGTGGTTCTCATGTTGAGAAATAGCATCTTTTACAATAAATGTTAACAAGTAGTTATGCTTTGTGTCTCTTTATGGTCTCTGGAAAATTTATTTTCTGGACAAAGCAAATATATGTAAAAATGTTTAATTGAACAGTCAGATGTTTTTTGGGTTCCTCAATTTAACATTTAAACATGCCCGATTCAATTTTTACCAACAAAAGTTTCTGCAGGGAAATAAAACTTATATTCAAAAGATGGTTTAAAGACTATTTTAACATAAAAAGAAAAGAATAATTAATGTATTATTGCCCTTTTATAGATCAACCTTACTTATTACATTAATAATCCAAAAATACATGAGTATGAGCTAATTTCATTTACAACCCCTAAGACTATAATCAGATTTTCATTTGATTCACTTCTAATTAGTGCAAAAATTAAATATCACAATGTAAAAATGAGGTGCGAGATATTTATTTACATTGAACTAGAAATAAATTAAAAATGCATAAGACAATAATCTACAATAACAATTTCCAATTAACTAATGCATAACTAATTCCAACTAATAATTTTAGAATAAAACAGACAGTCTAATATTGTTTTCTCACATCTGTCATTCTAATCTTAAAGTCTTCACACAAATACACATAAAAACATTTTGAATTAATTGAAGGGGGGAAAAAAATCTTTACTTTTGGGAGACAAAGTGACAAATATTAACTGACAAAATTAAAATTAACACTTATATTCACCATTAATTATTTGAACATTAATATTCAATACAAAAACATAGTAAATAAAATGTACAAACAAAAATACAATACATATCAATCTTTTAATAACAATATTATAAATTCTAAAAAACATACTCAAGTTTATATCTTTATACAAGATTGTATCGAAATAGCCCGCAAAACCATGAACAGTGCAGTTATATGGAATTGAAAAACTAAGCTTTTCATATCTGGTATTGTCAGGCACATCCACTGTTGAAAGTAACAATAAAGAAAAGTTATTGCAGAAGTTCATATTTAAATGATCTAGTCATAATATAATATAGAAGACATTTACTATAAAAATTATATTAAATAAATAAATAACTACTTGCCTTTATTAGGATGAACAAAGGTAAATAGAGGCTGAGGACTAGAAAGTGGTGTATGATTATGTAGATGTACAACAAATGGCATTTCAAAATAAGTCTAGGAGAGAATAAAAAAACATTTAGATCATTTGTACATTACTTCAAATCATGATTAGAATATATTTCATGATTTTGTAACTTACAAGTGGATGTTTATCTTTTTCACGCATCTGAGTAATTTCACTGTACAATTTTGGTGCACTTACAGGAACTATATAGCTGGTATAGCGACATGGTATACTAATACCATCATCTGTAAAAATATTTCAAAGTTGAAAAGAAGAATTATAACAATGTATTTTTTTATGAACATTTTAAGCAGATATGCTAGTAAAATACTATAAATAAATATCTCCACGAAAAAAAATTTCAAAACATTGTTGAGTACAAGTGTAAAATGCAGTAACCATTTTTGCCAAACCAAAAAAAATATTGTAAAATACTGATTGGAATGGAAACCCTTGGTATAAGTTTTTCTAGAATTGCATTAACTTTCCTAATTGATGGGATTTTACACAAGTATCTATTCATGAATCAAATATGTCCCGAAATATACATAAAAGTTATATAGTATAAAACTTATTTTAAACTTTACATTATGTGTTACTTTTAATATCATTTAATTTAAATATGTATCATACAAAGAACACCAATATACAAATAATGCAGAATAAATTTATTCAAATTAGATATTTCAATAAAAATATTAATTAAAAATGTTTCAGATTATTTTTTTTTAACAGATTAATGATGAATTCATTTACCTTTTAAAAATTTCTGTGCTCCATCCAAACACTCAGGAGACAGCTCATTGTCACCAAAAGATCCTAAAAGCTCAGAAACAAGAATGTCAGCCTTCTCTGGTGGGTTGAAATCTCTCATGTCACAAGCAACAACAGTCACTTGGTCCCCCCACATCTCATCTTGTTGTGCAAATAATCTGAAAATGAAAGATATTAAATATAATTCTTTAAAAAATTTTTTAAAAAGGTCACCAGTCACTGAATTATGAAACAAAATAATTAAATACAAGAAGTGGCACCACTGTCACAACTATATATGCATCGGATATACTCTTAAAACATCCACATAAAGGTAAGGCATACAGAGAAGTTCAAAACATTGTTTAATTTCAAGTATAATAAAAAAGTAAAAGATTCCATAGGGTTCTTGCCTCGAAGTTATTAAAAATTATAAATATTCATCAAGGTAAATAAATTTATTTGTGACAAAAATGAAGTTTATTTCAATATACAATAATTTTGGATGGAAAGTCCCTAAATAAGTATAATTTTGCATCCATTATCATATATCTCTACAACTTATGCACTTTAATTCATAAGCTATAGCTTTCTCTCTCTCTGATCAGATTATAATATATAATTTATTACATTGATGAGAAATACTTTTTGTAATTTATAATATTGAATCTATAGAAAATATATTACACTTCTAACTAAAAAGAAAAAAAATTGGGTTATTATATACCAGATATAGAATATCAAAATCAAAAAGACAAAATAAAAATGATAATTTTAAAAAAATGTAGCTCAGTACAAAACAGCTTTCAACTGCTTAAAATCAAGGCTTGAACAGTAATGATATAAATTACTTATTACCTTAAAAAAATCAAGAATGATCATTTTGATCATAAGTTAGTATGCAATAAAAATGGGATATAATCAAAACTGACTGATTAGTTGTTAATTATTTCATAGATCTTTACTCACCAAAAAAGAACGAAACATATCCCAACATTAAAAAATATAAATTTAACTAAACTATTTGATTAAAAATAACAACTTACGTAACAGTTGCATTTGGATTTTTCTCCACAGCATATATTTTGATTAACCGCTGAGCATTTTTTGCTGCTGCAAGAGCTGATCTCACTAATGGACCTCTCCCTGCACCAACTACCATAACAACACTAAAAAAATTAAGATTAAATGTTCCAGATAAGTAGTAAATATGATTATAAATTACATGTCTATTTAAATATTAATGATTTTGAAAATTAATAATATAATTCATCACTATATAGTCAAATAATTAATATTCTCTGAACTTCTTTATGAAAGAGATTTGACATTTTTTATATCATAAAACATGACAATGGACACGCTTAGAGAATATGGTTTCACTAATATTGTACTTAGAGTTGTTATTTTATACAGTTTATTGAATGCATTCACAGACTAAACCATTATTAATACTAATGCAAGTTAACATATTTTCTCCAGGGAATTAACAAGCTTCATCAAATTAATAAACAACAAATTCATGCTACTTTTTATATACATTTAAAAATATAGACTTACCTAGTTTTCGTGTCTTTTTCTTCATCACTTACTCTATCAAGAAGAGCATTGTATATAGCCTGCAAAAGGATAAATTAAATCAATTATTGACTAAGTTTTATAAATTTGATTTATGTTAATCTGAAGTTTGTTATAATCAGTTACTCTTTTAAAATATATATTAAAAAAACTCTAAATATATCACTTACTCTTTGATACTCTGTATATTTTGTGGGATCCTTTTCAAAAATTTCATACGTGCAGGATTCTAAGTTATCCATTAAGGGCTGCAAATAAAATTATTCATTATAACACTAAATAAGACATCATAAAACATTTTTTAAATCTATCAAAATAATAGTATTGCAATAAGTTTTATACTAATATTTTTCCTAACCATTAATGTAGTTTAAAATTTCTATTTAAAAAAACAAAATAAAGCTCTTTCTAATGACTACAATTTGCACAATAGAAATACAGATGTAAAATAGGCAACAACAAAGGTTCTTAAGTAAGAATAATTTTTGATATAAAAAAGCATGTTATTATACCTGAAGAGGAATCTGCAAGTAATCTTCATAGCCTTTAGCAAAAGTGGATAAAGCATCATCTGGATCTTGAGTCTAAAAATGAAGCCAAATTTTAATTTAAAAAAGGAAATAAGTGACTTTTTTTTTTATAGAAAAATAAGCTCAAATTAAAGTTATTATAAGTATATCCATGAGAAAAATTCATAGTGAATTGAGTTTAAACAGCAAATACAAAATTACAATTTTCTCAAGGGAAAAATATCTTTACCTACCATGCAAAAGTCTGCTAGCACCAAGTGATATTTACCACAAACAGTAGTTTTTCTTTTAACATAGTAATATAATGTATTTTAAAAATGAGTTGTCTTCTGCAATTTTTGTACTTTGATTTTTATTATGAAATAACGAATCAACAAAGATGTCAATTAACTTGAATTTTTTCAACTACATAACCTAATTAAGGATTTTTTAAAGCTCTTTTAAAACAATTTTCTTAACATATTTATAAATCTATTTGCTTTTTAAATATGTCTAAATAAATTACTGAAAGCAGAAATATATAATTAAATATAGTCCTAAGGTAGCAACTCAATTTTTTTTCATTAATGATTTAGAATACATAAGAGAATATGTTCATGTACAAAAGTTGATAAATAACACAAGTTTTTTTTTTGGCTTTTCAACACTAGTTTTACATAAAATACATAAACAGGTTTAAAAAAAGGAGGGAGGAAGAGAGAGAGGAAGGAAGAGAATGAACTTACCAGTGATTTCATGTCATATAAGCTAAATATTGCTTCCTCTAGTTTTGACAGAATATACCAATGTATTAAAACAAGTCTGACAATTTACAAAATTGATTTCTATTGTCTTGTTCAGAATTAGTAAAATACCATGTCATAATGACCAAACACAGATCGTCCCATTAACACAATTTCAAAAAATATAAATAAAATATATTATTTCTTTCCAAGGTAATATGTAACAAATTAAATCATATGACATCTCACAAGAGGTTATCAATATCATCACCAAGGAAATATGATATTTATAATCAAAATCATAATATTTCATGCGAATGTTTCTTCAAAGTACTTTTTATATCTAAAAAATATTTTGGCTCAAAAGGCCTGGAGAGAATAGAAAGGCTAAAGAATAAACAATAAAGAGAAGAAACAACTACTGGAAAAATAACATATGTAAATGAATTTCAAAGAATAAAAATTATACATTAAATACAACATAACAAAATCCGATACACAGTACATCATTAATAACTAGAATTATTAAATACAAGATTTAAAACTTTTATTTTAACAATCTATCAAAATAATAATAATTAAAAAAAAAAAAAAAACCATAGAACTTTTTTAAGACCCATTACTTTTTTAATATGGGAATTTTTTTTGTTTTAATGGCAGCTATAAGCAAAGGTTCTATATTCTTGACTAAAAAAGCACTATCTTAATAAATATATTTCACAAAATATGGAAAATTACTTTCCTTAATACATATGAAATATTTCTAAAATACATTTTTCTTTCATTAATTTTTAAAATTAAAATCAGAGCAATTTTTATTTATCAAAATGAATGAATTTCTTGCTGAAGTGATTTTAATATTAATGAATGAGAGTGCATAAAACATGATTTATTGGAGATACATCAAAAGGCCAAAAGGAAATTTTTTTTAGAAATCCATTAGGAGAATTTTCAAATATTCAGATTTTGCCTCAATTTTTAAAATCAAGTCCGGAAAAATGAACAAAAATTCAAAATATTACAGCTTCCTGTAAAAACAACAGATTAATAACATACTTACAGTCCATAAATGATCCATATACTGGTGATAATGTTTCATATTAACATGTTTGTTGTTTCCATAAATTACAACTTGAATATCAAGCTGAAAGTAAAGAAGAAAAACTTTTAGAAATAGAAAATAATATATTCATATATTTCATACAAAATTTAAAAAAAAAAAAAAAAAAATGAGATAATATGGTGGATGCATTTGCAGTGGCAATGCAGTAAGCCTTTTAAGATTGAGAAGTTTTAAAATAAAATAAAAATCCTTAATTTCTGTATAAATTCCACACATATTATCCCATATTTCATACTAAAACAAAGATATTTACAGGCTTCCACAAAAGCATTTTTTTTTTTTTTTGCAAAATGATGTCATTAGTACAAAATGGAAAATGTTCCTGTAATATTCAGTATTAATTTTCTTTTACAAAAGTTGTTAAAACATTTCACTTGAAAAAATTACTAAATAGAACACAAATGTAGTTGAAACTATTAATAATTTTCCAAAATAAAAAGAGAGAGCTTTAGATATACTATAAGGCCTTTCAATACAGCTAAAGATTGAAAATGACCTTTTTGCACAAATACATATAGTCATAAATAAATAGTATAATCTTATCATATCATCCCATTCATTTAATTTTTATAACCCAGTTTCATTTTCCTATTCCTTGAGTAGATCTAATGGTGAAGAGAGATTTATTTTACTTGTGAAACTGAAATACAAAGAATATTTCCTTAAAACTTACCTTAAACATCTTCCTCAATAAGTTTTGATGAGCCCGAGAAAGAACTGGAAAACCTTTCTTATTAGAAGAAAATAAAGTAGTTTTCACAAAAACACAACGGATTGGTTCACCTAGCCATCTCTGAATTTCACAATAACTTGGCAAATCGGCACTTAATTCTAAAACTAAACCTACTTTTTTATCTGTATTGCATACTGTTCTAAAAGTATTCCACCTGAAAATAATAATATTCTATAAAAATATAAATCATGATATAATTTTCAAAATAAAGAATTCTAAGAGTTTCATTTATATAATTTTAGTTTCATGTAAATATTTCTAGTTTCATACTTCAAAAATCAAATTTATACAACACTACACCTAAAGATTTTTTTTTCCGTGTAAAAGAAATAAAATAATAATAATAATAAAAAAAAAAACCTTTCGTGAGATGAAAATTTTTTACAGATATGAAATTTTTTTTTTTTAAATAATTGTCTCAATTTTAAAGATTTTTAGCTATTCTGTTATGGGACCCCCCTCACAAATGTTTTACAAAACATAACAGTAGGATACTTTATAAACACACACAACAGCAACAAGATAGGATATGATTCCAAGCAATTAAAATAACAGACAAAGTGAAATGGGATGAAACTAAAAACTCCCATTAAGATCGTCTTACAACAAAAAGTCATACCATTCCCATGTATCATTGACAGTTTTCACAGGGGAATCAAATTCATCTGTTTCATTTTCTCCATTAGGCAAGTTATTAAAAAATATCTTAGCTTCATCTTCATGAGCTCGCATTGGAACATATACCCATACATTATATGTTGGCTAAAAAAAAAAAAAAAAGTTCAATAATTAATCTAAGAAAAAAAATCATACATTTAATAAATAGAAATTTTAATATTTTTCCTATGAGAATTACATTTAAACTATGATGATAAACTAAAGTCAGAATCAAGGAAGAATGATAGATTTATGAGACTTCTACAGTTGAAAAAAATCCAATTGTATTCTACCTGGAACATTGAATAAAAATCTTCGATTCAATGTTAAGTGAAATAATTTATTAATGCAAATGGAAATCTCAAGTTAATGCCTTATGAAAAAAACATAGAAACTAAACATACAATTAACATTTTTCCAGCGCTCCAAAGATTATATAGCATTAATTGCTGTTACTAGATAATTCAGTTACACCATTTAAAACTTGCATGAAAATTAAAAAAACATTTTTTTTTTTCCAATTTGCATTTTATAAAGCTTTTACATAACTGTTTAAGAACAGTAGGGAGCAGCAAATATGTGCACCAGCAAATATCTTAACAATTTAAGGGAACATGTAAATTCCTCACTATTTTCTAGAGACATTCATTTAAATTATAATATGGAATATCTTGGATTATTTAAATTGAAATGCAAAATATCAATGAACAGTAAACAAAAAAATGAGGAGGGATGAAAATGTTTTGAAACTAGACAGTTACAATTTGGAGGTAAATTTACATCAATAAATGCATAATATTCATTTGAGAGACAAGTATATCTAAAGTTTATCTGTGTATCAAGTATGACATGTTTTAAAACCAAATACTTCAGGAATTTAGAATGAATTCTATATGTAGCCTCAAATTACATGAAGAAACAGAAAATTATTATTGCAAATAGTCATGTATCAATACATTCAAATTCTATAATAAATTTTTCCTGAAAATAAACCAAAGCTTTGTAGTTACTGCTTTAAAAGACACAGGGCTTATTTTCAGAAAATATTTTACTTTTTCTAGGCAGAACAATTAATGCTTATGTATAAAACTTTTTACTGTTTTACATCTTGTTCAATGCTGTCTACTTAAGTACTTACAAATACACAAATATTTATAAATTATAATTTAACACACTTATTGTATGCTGCAATAAGAATCTTGACTAATGCTCTTAATAAAGACAGCATTTGTATTAAGCATTTAGCAAAATCACGAAAGTATTTCCTCCATTTATATTTAGTTTTTAGAAATATTCAATAATATACTGAACTATTCCTACCAATAATATTCGAAAATGCTGTTTGTAGCATATAAAACATTCAAATTGAAACAATCTCAGTGAATATGATTTCAAACTAAGAAGAAGAAAAAAAATTCTAACGATGAGGATGTAAAGAGATGTTTAAAAGATTCACTTCACCCTTTCTTATTATTAAAATTGCATTTAGGATTATATAAAATGTGAATATCCATAAATATATGAATCCGAACTAAGAAAATCAATGCATTATTCCATATTGGTCTAATTGTTTATGAACAATGAATTGTCTCAACTCATTATAATGAATGATCATAAACTAAAAATATGCAAAAGCAACTTTTTTTTTATTCTGTAAAAATCAAAAACTGAAAACTACACAATAACATCTGAATACTTAAATAATTCTAAATATTTCTTTAACTGCAGAATAGATGTCAGTTTTAAAAATAATTTTATAAATTATTTCAACTTACCATTACAGTTTACCTTTATAAAAAATCATCTAAATATTTTAATAGTTGATTGATAAAGCAAGAATAGTTATAATGAATTTGCTTCCAACTTTCTTTTGTGTAAATTAAAAAGAAAAACATTTTCATCACTTAACAAGGGGAAAAAAAAGCATTAATATTTTAAAATTGTTGTGAATAAATAAAGCTATTTTGTTCCAAAAACACAACATTTTATCCATATAAACACACAAACACAAAAAGAGAGAATTATATGTTCTTATAAATTTAGTAAAAATAAAGTATCATTATATAAATGCTATTTACTTGATGTCCCGATACTCCTAATATTTTACTGAATACAAAACGAGCTAAATTAACACAGTTAGCATCTCTGGGTGTAACTAAAACAGCGGGTAAACTCAAATGTGCAGCATAGTTCAGTTCTTGCTCCAGAGCCTATAAAATAAGACATAATTGTAAAAATGTTGCATCATGTACTGCTATTTTATTTATAAGACTGGTGTAAACATTAAAGCATAAGCAGTAATATACACAAAGTAAAAGGTCAATTATTCTACTTCGAATATTTTATTTCAGTTAAAACAAATATTGGTTTTAGAAGAACATTTTAAACAGGCAATGTCTTTTGAATACAAAATCAATTAATTGAATATGAGAAAAATGTTCTCATTGAATTTTCTACAAACTTACTTTGTAGAAGGATGGGAGAAAATGCAAATATAATTACATTGGCACAGATTTTATGTATACAAATGAAATAAATGTTTTCCATGATTTCATTCAGTCTCTCCATCTCTCTCTCTATATAAATATAATGATTTCACTGAAATTTAATTTAGTTTCTTAATTTATCGTATACTATAACTATCTCAGTTAAGGAATTTATCTCAATTTCCTGATACAATTCCATTTAATCTTTTAATTTATTCCATCACTTGCTCTGAATCTGCATAGGTTGGCATTTTCTCACACTCCAGACTAGTAAGGAGATTTCCCTATCAACAATTAGTTGCCATATTAAATACCTAAAGATCCCTCCATTCAACATCATGTGAACCAAGTTCCTTAAATTTAACTTCTCTGGAAGCAAGTATAATTATCTTCTGTTCTAGCTGAGGTAAAAAGACGTATGTTGCATTCAACACCGTTTTTCTAATGTATATGCCTCTCTTCTAGTGTCTAACATGAAATAAAATTTATTATGCTATGAATTATAGTTTATTCCTTGAGCCATGACTGCAGCCAAATACCATAAAATGAGTCAAAATCAATACCTACAAATTAACTAAAAATTACTATTGATAATTCATCTTATATATATATACATATAGACAGAATACAATATATTCAGACAGAAACAGGGAAATAATTTTAAAATATCAAATACATTTATAAAAATTTAGAAAAAAAACAAGATAAAAAAATGTGTTACATCAAACAACTTATTATACACATGTTTCTATTCTCAGCATTTCAAATGAATAAATGGAACATCATTTACTAACAATTATAATATTACTGAAATGACACATATTGCTAATCATAAACAATCCAAAAGAAAAAATTAAAATAATTACTTTTTCAGAATTCTTTCTGACACTTTCTACAGCAGAGTCAAGATTGATCCATGGAGATATTTTCCCAACAATTAAAGTATTCCAATCTATAAGTAAAACAACAATATTATCTTACAATAAGAAAATTAATATGTATAGGGTGAGGCAAAAAGATGTTAACACTGTATGCGAGACTAAATACACTCGTGATTTGGAGACGTATTATGCACAACAGCACTGAATTTTCTGCCTAAATGGCATTACAAACAATGATGGACAGATTCCATAAGTGTATTGAGAGATATGGGTGCCAAATTGAAACCCTTTAACCAAATCTCTGCCTTAACTGCCACATAATTTAAAGAGATTAAATGTTAACATCTTTTTTCCTCACTCTGTATAAGTAATCATGGAAATGATTTAAAATTCGATCACTGTATTATATTAAATAAATAAAACTTTTCACATAGATCTAAAAAAAAAAGCAAAGCATTCATATGTAACCTTGTTTAACTCTTAATAAAACAAGAGTTCTACCTGCTATTATTATTTAAACATTTTGAAATTATCACTTTGTGGAAAGTTTTTCACATAAAAGTATAAACTGGAAAGTTTTTAAATTTACAAAGTTGATTTTTGAGACACATGGAGTTGTCTAAAAATTGATTGAAAAAAGATGATAAAAAAGTTGATTTTTAAGACATGGAGCAACAATGGCTATAATGAAGTGTACATTCTGTAAAAAAAAGTATTTGTATATATTTAGAGAAAATACGTAATGTATATATGGAACAAAGCCTCATGATATTACCA
This sequence comes from Nephila pilipes, assembly GCA_019974015.1. Taxonomy (NCBI): domain Eukaryota; kingdom Metazoa; phylum Arthropoda; class Arachnida; order Araneae; family Nephilidae; genus Nephila; species Nephila pilipes. The sequence goes on from BMAW01121919.1 coordinate 1,116,136, forward strand.
CTTCTGCAGTTTGAAAGAGGCTTAAGTTTATTCAAAAACATAATTTAGACATTAAGAGTACATATATTTTTCCTTTTATCACAAATTGCAATAAATTATTTTCATGAAATTTTAAAGCCAGTCAGTTTTTATTTTGTTGAATCATCACAAGAACAAAAGATATATGTATTATTACTTAAGCTAAAATTGTTCAGAATTGCTAAATAAACATTTGTGGACATTTAAACTCCGGCCACTGGTGGAAAGACAGTATGTTAAAGGTTAAATTCATATAAAGATGAATATACATAAGTGTCATAGGACTAACAATTAAGAGGATCCATTCATTGCTATCTTGAAAGGTATAAGGAAAATATTAGTGAAAATTTGGCTAGAATTATGTCAACTTTCATGGTCAACAGGATTTTACACGAGTACTACAGCCTTTTATTACACCACTTCCTATATTTATTCTATAAAGGCTTAGGAGGACTGTCATGCCTCTCTTTTTGATCTGTTGATAGTTTCCAAAACACTAAAAAAATTTTTTTTTTATCTACCTATCCCTTCAAATGATTGACGGTTCTTAAAGAGGAAAAAAAAAAAAAAAAAAATGTAACTAATAATTGTTCTGAAGAGACTGGCCAGTATACACCCTTAAACCTCAAAATAGAGTTTCTTTACTTGGGCTCTAAAAAAATTATGTCAATTACTTGTTTAAAATTTTTGGTTATTTTATGTAAAATTTTGGAATGTGTTTTCAGTTTAACCTTAATAAAATTGGGCTGGTATATAAATATAAAAATTTGGTTGAATAGTCAGTTTTCATAAAAATTACCTCACTTTTAAAATATTGAAACACAGGTTAATTTACAGGTAGAGCTACAGTAATAAATACTTTTTACTAAATAGGAATATTTTGTATTAGTGACAAATTTTGGCTATTCCTTCTGTATGACAAGAAATGCTGGTTTTTTCTCTTCAACAGAAATTTACATATAAGAATTCGGTAGTTTAAAAATTATTTTCTATTTTGTAGTTGTTCCAACTTAAGAACACAATACTGATGCCAAATGAGGAGACTTGCTGTAGTGTATCATTCCATTTTACATTCTCTGATTTTCTTGTGTTTAAGAGCTACAATGCATGATGTAAGGTGAAATTGTACTCATTTTCATGGTCTATTAGATTTTGCACATGTCTAAAATTATATTTTATAATTTACTTGTTGAACTATTTATTTTACACAGACTTTAGAACACAATATGGAAACATTGTCTAATTGGCTACTTAAATATTCCTCTTATCATTATGCAGCATTTTTCAGGTTTAGCGAAAATAGTGGATGTGATTTTACACACAGATACCTAAATTTACAACTTGGATAGTTATGATGGAAATCCATTTATAAATACAATAAGCTCTTTGAAATCAAAAAGTTATGATGAACACTATCATTAAAAAATGGTTTCAGGAACAAAGAAAAGTCTGAGTTCCAAACAAACAAAATTATTAACTATGAAGCAAACTAATGAATTATACCATTATACCTTGAGTACTTAAAACTAAATCAGATCGAGTAAAGGCTCCAGAGCGATTTCTGGCTTTGCCAGCATAATATTCTCTTCGAAACCTTGGATGAGTGATTGGAGCCACAATAAAACTGTACCTAAAAGTAATCAAATGAATAAATAGATTGAAAGAAAAAATACATAAACATCAAAGGCAAACACAATGGATACATTAAGTCTCTTCGGTTAGTTCTTATTTTGGTGGGGCCTGGCACGCTTTAACTTTTTTTTGGCGATTTATCGCCAATGTGGTTACCATGCAGGTTTGTTTCTGATAACCCTAAAAAATCTATAAAAGGGGATTCGACGCTTTGTTTCTTTGTTTTTTACGCCAAAAAAAAAAAGTTAAAGCGCGCCAGGCCCCACCAAAATAAGAACTAACCGTCTCTTCAATTTGAATAGAAATAAATTAGCAAATGTATTTCAAAAATACACTTAATTATAAAAAAAATATTTTTCCCTCCCTTATATCATTCTTCCCTTTTAGGATCATAGACACTAATATGATTTAAATGTATGCAAAGAGTGCATATAAATATATACATAAAGCAAAACCTAGTTACATAGGATTAATTGGGACCAGAGTCAGTATGGTGGATAAAAAAATCTAAGTTATCCAGATGTTGAATAAAAAAAACTAAACAAAACTTGCTAGCAAAAAGACAGCTTTATATAGAATAAATTGGGTATGAATCATATTTGTGGAATGTAAAGATATCTACTTTAGGAACAATAGAAGAGCACTTTAAATTTTAAAATTTATTTTTCATTCAAATAATGCAGCACTAAATTTTCTCTCATTATGTAAGGTTTAACTCAGGATATTTGTAAAATCCCCTCACCTGCCCATTTTCTTACAAACTTTCATAGCAGTAAAATTTTTGTAAAGAAAATAGTATTTCAATATGTGGATGAAACAAATAAATGTTACACATGAAATTTACTCATCACTCCCAAGATAAGGAGGGGGAAAAAAACACAACTCATGATTTTTCAATCGGAAAATAACAAATGCTAACAAACCTATGAAAAATGTTAATATAGTTTGGTAGTTAAAAACTAACACGTATATAAATAGACATAACAGATCCTCATCAGACTGAATCAGACATATACAAAATTCGGCAAAAACATCAATATTTTTTAGGGAAAAAAATAATTTAATACTTCTGATATGTACCAGAAAAGTTAAATAGCAATTTTATTTTTCAAACATATTTTGTAAAAAAATCGTCATGATTACAGAATAGTAACTTTATAAAATTTTCCTTTATGAAACAATATAGAAGAGAATGAGCTATTTATAACTGAAAGTAGCACATATATGTAATAACATGAATTCTACCTAACTGAAACTGATTAACAGTTACACTTCTAGTTGCGTAATAAGGAGTTGATTAATGTAAGTTGAACTATTTTGGCTATGTGGATCGTAAGCTGATAACTAGAATTCCCCTCATTAATGGAACTTTATGAATAAAGATAGATCTACATAAATATTTTCCGTCATAAATTTACCTATTAATACGATTACATTTACAAACATTATGAAGAAGTTTTGAGATCACACGAGATATAGAAGCATTTTTTTTAAAAAATTTAAAACCATATCGGCTGATCGAGAATTTCTAATTTAACAGCAAAATAATAAATTTTAACAAATACTTCTATGTGTGAAATGAAAGCCGGCATCAACACGTGTTACAAATTTATTATTTATCCACAAAGAATTGAATTAAACCTTGTATAATATAAATAGGCAGTAATTCTTCAAATATTTATTACAACAATCAATGTAATTAAGAGCAAGTAAAATACTTTTAACATGACAAAGAGGCTATTGATCGAATCTTCAAAGAGATGAATTTATGTCACCATAAGAAAATATTTACCCTCCTTGAGATGCAGTTCCCAAACTATCGAAGATATCATGTACATTGTGGTATAAAATCCCGCAAGATATATGTTCTCTTGTAGGCATAATGCTATTTATAATATATACACGAGTCGGGGTCTTGCTGAAAAGTATGAGAAATTTCGAAAAATAAATTTTGAAAGAACAATCTGATGCCAAATTTAGAATTCAAAACTTTAACACAAAATATTTTCTTAGCCGCTTTTTTTTCTCCCATTATACAGAAGTATTTTTTTGAAAAGTTTTAGGGGATAATAGTCTTTTTTCTGTGTATCCTATAAAACAAAATAATTAAAAACATAGTGAGTTTTCAGTGAAGGTATATATAACTAAAGAAACAGTACATAAACATTAAGAAAGAAGTTTCTTCTAAAAGAACTAATAAAAGGGGTTTGGATCATGTATATCTCGTAATTATGACTTTCTAGGTTATCAAAACAGCACGACAATATACTTTTAACTATTTTTATGAATTTTTTTCTCTCCTTCTTTTTAAAAACATCACAAGCGCTGGGAAATTGTTTCAATTAGAAATCTCTCCAGCGGTCAATTTTGAATTGGTTTTAAATGCTATTATTCCGCTTCATCAAAATTTGGCCACTCTAATAAATTAGAAAAATTTCTAGATCTCTTTTCTAGACAATCTTTCAACAAATGAACAACATCACATAATTGAATAATGCGGCAGGCTACTTTGTAATTGTAACTGTGAAGACAGCATTAGTTGAGTTTTCTCTCACTAGATGGTTGCGTGAGTCTAGCCAATTCAATTCTTACTTTTCGACTCATTCTCCTCGCGTTTAAAATCTCCCTTAATTTTAAATAGCTAAATTTTCCTTTAAATTGGTTTCGGAACGGCATTTCTTTTTAATTCATTTTAATTCAATAGTTTAATTTTTCTTTTTATAACCTCTCAAAATCCCGCGGACAACAGCTTTCTCGAAGTCGCTTTCGTCTTCGAACTGATGTCCCACCCCTTAATCTACTCTCCGCCCATTGCTAAATATGCTTCTTAGCTTACGGCTACAGCATCCAAAAGCAATGCGCGCTTTCGTAACTTTACTTTCCAACTTTGTTTCGGCAGTTCCTCACTCTGCCGAACGCCCAGGCGTTTGTTGCCTTGATCCTAATTATGATAGCTTTTTACAATTCTGATAAACTTTAACTAATTATGCTCTTTAATGATAAATTATGATGAGAGGGTAAGTTTTTAATTTTTAAAATAGGTACCTCGTAATTTTACCCGTTACCGTTACCGTTACCGAGTCTAGCCAAATTTTGTTGTCGATAGTTAAGTAAGTGATCGAAATATTCAAAAATAGTTCTTGAAACAATAATGTAAATAATCATAGGCAATTCCAAAGCTTCAGTTGTTAATTTTATTTCTGTATTTTTATATATTAATATTTTCGGTTAAATTGTGATTATGCTTTCAACTGTAAAACGAACTGTATATGTTTGGAAAAAGCGTGGTGATTGAACCACTTGGCTTATAGACTTCTAGCATGTTGTGTCTAGCATCTGATCTCAGAAAATTAAAATCCAGTAAAGATGATGAACTGGTCATCGCGTAATTTTAATATCTTTTAACATCACGCAACCTAATTAAATTAATCCTATGCTATATTCACTATTGGAAGTCATAAAAAACATGACCGATAGGAAAGAATACAACAATTTTACATCTTTTAACCTTGGCATTCAAGTTAAAGGGTAAATTATACTATTAAGCTCCTTTATTATTTGGGGCTAAAAATTTTTGAAGTTTACTAATATCACCAAACTGAGATAATAACATTCAAATTTGGCAGTTACTCAATAGTTCTCCAATTTATGACTACGTTACATACGATGACGTATAAATGACAAACAGTGTTCATTGTTTTTATTCATTCAAAACATGAGAAGTTCTAAATACAGATAATGATTGTATTTAGAAATACATTCTTCACATCAATTTCGAGCTAGTTTTTGTTTAAAAAATTTGCCACACTCCTAGAAGAATAATTTAAATGCTGTTACAGAAATTAAAATGCTAAAGAGATTTTATGCTCTAGAAATGAGAAGGCATATATTAACTATACACAGTCAAAAAGATACTCACTCTTAAGTTCCATTTTATGTACAAAATACAGTTTCATTATTTGAAATAGTTGGTATTTTTTAAAGTTAAGAAATCATATTCATTAATTTTAATGGAAATCTATAGAGCTTATCTAATTCATAAAAAAATAATATGTTGTATTCGGTATTGAAGAGTGTAGACTGAATTTCTATAAGTGGGTTTTTATTCTTCTCTCTTCTTCTTCGTATATTTTACTGTTATAATTCAATAGTAACTTTAAACTTTTATTTTATTTTTGATCAATGCTTATATGCTAGTGTTATAAAAAGTTGAAAAACTGATCTCATTTGAAAAGTATAATTGAAAGAAAAAAATACATGTACATTTAACCTTATTTAATTTTTGAGATTTTTAGAAGAAATAGTATTGTAATTTTTTTCTATCAATTCCTTTGAATAGAATTATGCATGTATTACAAATTCTTTACAAATAGCTTTCCAATTTTCAATGACATTTTTTGTTAAGATGGAATAATACTTTTATTATCTGCTTTATATTTTTTCGTAAATTATTATTAAAAATTAAGTAGATGTCAAATTTGATAAAAATATGTTTGATTAAGCATTTTGCACAATATTTTCTTTACTATTCATTCAATAATCTTATTACAATTTTTTTTTTATCTTTTTATGCATATTTCAAATTAACAATATTTCAATTAATTCCATTTGATTGGAAATATAATCTTTGTATTATGTTTCTAAAGGAAGACGTTATCTGAATTAGTATACAATAGGCTCAAAGTCGGACGATATCAGTTAATGCCAGTTGACTAAAATGCTTCAATCTTAATTTTTTGCATTCTATTCCTTTAAATTTTTTTTCACAAATACAAATGTAGTTTCGAACATTTTCAAAATTGCAATTATCTTTCAAATTGAAATTCTGGGATTTATTTTGAAAATTTTAAAATGATTTTTTTTTAAAAAAAATAGCACACATGAATATATTTTCTCAAATTTTATTATTGAGATTAATATCATTAACCACTTCATAATTACGTACAAATATTTAAAATTTATATCTTTAGTTTTTTTAATTGGTAGATTACAGATAAATTAGGGTTAATTAATTTTTTTTTTATTTGCTGTTTGTTGCAAAATCTGGTTAAAAGACCAAATTTGTAATAAAATTTCAAGATACTAAACTACAGTATTCAAACTTAACTAATGATTGATTCTTTCATGAATGACAAATTATTGGAAAATATATACACCTAGAAAACACAAAAATTGCAAATCAGAATTTTCTTCTACATAGAGCACACAACTATGTTTCGGCCATGAAGCATTACTGACACAAAAAAATTAACTTACCATAAAATTTCACGCGTATCAATGCAAAATAACACAACTCTACAAATTCTTATACAGAGTATGTAAAAATAATACGTATCTCATTTCTAGAGTTGTTGGATGACTGAGGGTGGCAAATAATGTTGGTATCTAAAAAGTGTTATTTCACTTGTGAATTGCTTATTAAAGTTCATCGAGTATTAAAATGACACACCACACCACATACTAATTTACTTACATAACATAAAAAGAAACTTTTTGCAGCTTTAAATGGTATTGCATCGTTCCTTTACTTATTCAGACTGAAAGAAAAATATATAAATACATCAGAGACTCTGCGTGCATGTGCGAAATGAAATCTCCAATCACAGATTGGGAAAACTGCGCCAGACTCAACATCCTCCTACCTTTGAGGTTTTTTTTTTAAATGCTGCCCATCTACACCTAAAATTTTTGTGACAAATCAAAATAAAACACTTTATTTAAAATCAAAACTCTTTCAAAATTCAAAAATTTTTTTATTTAGAAACAAAGTAGTCAATCGGATTTTGGTGGAAAATGGACTCATAAAGAGTTTAACATAGATTCAAAATAGTCTCTATTTTTTTTTCACCGGAGGCTGTCGCAATATGAACTCTGATAAATAAGATTCTAAATGATGTCTCGCTGTCCCCCTATGTCTCTTGTTCCTCTATTTAGCACTGCCCCACATTCTCTCAAATGTTTGTGTATCAATTCCTGTATCAGGATCAATACAATTGTATTTATGATTAACTTTAGCATGTAAGAATCCTTTTATTTCTATTCTATTTGTTTGGTAACCTTTCCAACTGTTAGAATAAATTGTGCTACCATCTGCAATGTTTTCAATAATTTTATCAAGAAGGGTAGAGCCAGTTCTATTAGGAACAGTGACAACAAACGAATCTTTTGTTTCTCTACATATACCTCCAAACACCCATTGTTCGGGTAATACTCGACTACAATTATTTTTACGCTTAGTAAACAAACTTTCATCAATTTCCATAATGAAATTGGGTTCACCCACCTTCTTGTTTGGTTTATTCTCCATATCCAAGACACATAATTCACGCGTGTAATTGTTCCAATCTATAACAGTTTTATCCGATGAATCCAGCTGCTTTTCACAAAATTTAATCGATGTCAACTCCTCGCACCAGCAGTATATGAATCTCAAAGCTGAACAAAATGGAATTCTGCTTCCCTCAAACCAGTTGTCTTTTCTAAGTCCCACTTGCTGATCACACTGTGTTAAATTACTTTTCCAAAAATTAAGTTTACCAAAATAAAGTTTCACGTCATGGGAATTGGTACATTTTCGTTTTTTTGGTAAAATATTTCGCTCCTGAAAAAATAAAATTGCATCTTGTTTTGTTTTTGGCAAATCCCAAATACACCTTTTCGTAGCACTAAAAAATGGCGTCAAAAATCAGCAAACAACAAGGCAACAAGGAATCCAAAAGATAACTACATGCACGTGCGAACAACAGGGTTGCTGTGTGCGAACAACAAGATTGCTCTTTATCTGCGCATTAGCGCAACTTCTGCTGCTGTGGCGTTAATACGTAAGTACCTAAATTCTTACGGAAAAATTCTTCATACCGCAACTTAACCTTTTTGAGTCGTATATGTCGATCCTTAGAAGGGAAAATCTCAGTCACTCGGGCCAAAGGTCATTTCTTTAACATTGTCACTGGAAACGGAAACAATATCACCACCTTATGATAAATTTCCTAAATATTCGACATGATATATTTTCTGTAAATATTGGTTTATCCTTTGTCAGTATCTATTTTTCGTATTTAGAGAAACAAAATCTAAATCATCTAATCTAAGTCTCAGGCGTTCCGGATTCTGTTATCTCTTAAAACATTGATGGAGTAAGTCGTGTTAACGGACAGGCTAAAGGACGATTATTCCATGATACTTTCTGCATCACAAATAATTGTGTTCATATCTTCAAAATCAAAATACTTCCGTTAAGTATCTTTAAGAATTTCCTTGATCATAATAATTAAGTTTTAAACCAGTCTCCCCACCATGGTGCATCTGGGGGATTAAACTTCCAAATAATTTTATGAATGGTACTGATTTTAGATATGGTGTCCCAATTGATGGCTTTTAGCAAATTTTTAGCTCCTGTAAAATTGTGCCACTATCACTGTAAATTACAGAGGGTCTAACTCTATTTGCGATAAATCTTCACAAGGTTTGTAAGAAATTTTAATAAAGATGTAGCTAATTCCAGATGTGGTAATCTATAAATAAAAATCCCTGATCAAACCATTTGTCCCCCCCCTTTTATAATTAGAGGGCCGGTATAGTCGACACTAATTATTACAAATGTAGTTATCTCTTTAACGCGATCTTCAGGAAGAAGCTTAGTTTAGTTTTTATTAAAGTCGCACTAAAAGCAACACGAGGGTTACTGGCGACGGACCTCGTAATTTTGAGCATCGGTCAAGTAACGAGGACGATACCTGAGATGCCCCCCCTCTCCGAATTTCCACACACACCAACGGAAGGACTTTGGGCCCCGACAGATAAAACGTGCATCAACCCAGGCTACACGGCGGGTCTTTAGCGGCCAAGGATCGAACCCGCGACTGAACGAAAACCGCCAGGTCACGAATCCGAAACCATGACCACTAGGCTACCGCGGCCACTTCAGGAAGAGGACCTTCAGGCGATGTCTTTGGTTTGGCATCAAATTTGCGGTATATGACACACTTTTTAATGTTTTTTATCACATGCTTTCTGTATTTAAGGATCCAAAAGTTTTCTCTCATACCACACAGCAGAATTTGGATTCTTGTATGCTCCAAGCGTAAGTATCTGGAAAGTATAAGTTTTTCCATTACAGCATGATTATGGTGTAATAGTATTAGAAATTTAAAACTCTCTTAGAGTTTTCTCTAAACAAAATACATGTTTTTATCGTAAAAAACATTTCTCATCTCTTCCAGGTTAAATAGTTTTTAAGCATTTACCTTCCAGCCCTGTAAATGCTTCCTGTTGAATTATTTTTAAGACTGATTTAACTGCTCAATCTGCCGAATTTAGCAATCCAAAGGATGTCTTCGCACGTTAGACTTTATAATTATTTTACAGTAAATCCAAGCAGATACTCTTAAAATTTCATAAGAATAGAAGCGATCGAAAATTTGCTTATATTCAATGATAGTTGCACTAATAATTGTTTTCCTTCTTTAAGCATTCAATTTTTTCAAAATCAGGTTACACTTCAGCTTTTAGGTCATTAGTCAGACCATTTTCTTAGCCAGGAAGGTCTCTTTCACATTCGAGATTAACATAAAGCTCATGCATTGCATCTTCAGGATGGATGAACGGTAGAATTAAACGAACCAGGAAGATAAAGAAAAGAAACCTTTACCATGTGCGGAGGCGCGAAATACAGGTGTTCAATTTGTTGTAGAATTTTGTTTGATCACTGCAAGATGAAATGAGTAGTGATTCCGTGCTTCTATATTTCTCATTAGGTTGAATTATCTCAATACCTCCCTTCTATTCCTATTCTCTAAATACCTTAGATCTATTCATATTCTTATAGATTATCAATGCATCTTAGGTTCTCTACAATATTTTTTAGACACTTCTGTGCCAAGTATGTTCTGGAATGTTAGGATATCCATATAACTGAGGAATACGTACCTTACATCTAGCAACTTTGTCTCTATTTATCGTTTCTTCGAAATGCTTGAGCACTAGCTTTTGAGTTTATTTTTTAGATAGTTTTTCAATAGGAACATTTCCAAAGAATTCAAGCTCCATAAATCAGTAATTTTGACTTCCTGTACGAGTACTATTTAATTTAGTTACTTTTAAAACTTTTCCTATCATAGTACATCTCAAACAAATTGTACTGCAATTAAACTACAATAACGGTGTTCAATTTTATTTGTAAGTATTTTCTCTGCAAAATTGGCATCCAACAATATGTGTGTCTTATTGACATTTTCTTAATGTAAACATCTTTGTGATTTCAAATTTAGATCACTTAAAAATATTTTCTTTTAATTCTTTTAAACAATTAATATTCATAATTTTGGATATAAGAGTACAAAATTTTCTTTTGATTCATAACTTCAATTTCTATATTATTCTTTCTAGCTTAACAGCTTAGTTGAATATTGTAACATTTATGACATTTCGCTTTTTCGGTGCCTCCAAAAAGTCTGTGAGCTACGGTCTCTTTACCTATACTTTTTTGAAGCAATTGAGGTCTTGATTTTTTCGGAAGCAGTTACAGGATGGTTTTCCAAATGCAACCAGTATTCGTACTTCTTTTTACAACGTTTTTATATATTTCACTTAGTGTGTGTGTGTATCAGTATGTCATCAAATTTTCGATCGTTAATTTAACCAACTTCCCATCAAGCTAGAGCTCTGAAACTTTGGGAATCGTTCGTACTCGCCTAACAATGCAATATTTAGACATTTGCGACAAAACTTGTCGCAAATTTTTAAAAAAATATTAAAATATTAGTTAAAACTTATTTTAATATTTTTTTAAAAATAATGCAGTCTAGTCCAACCTCTTAGCGCGATTTCCAAAATTGCAAACTTGGCGATTTTTTTTGGCTGAACGTCCACAAAGCAGACCAGGGTAGCAATATTTGGCAAAATACCGCCAAATAATTCCTGTCGCCAAGGATGGTTGGGCTAAACTGCATTCTAACTATTTAATTTACCGCATGAATTAATTAATTTTAGTTGGTTTTAACATTTTTTATGTATTTCACTTGGTGTGTGTCTGTCTGTGTGTATATCAGTGTGTCATCAAATTTTCAATCGTTAATTTAACCAACTTCCCATCAAGCTAGAGCTCTGAAACTTTGGGACTCGTTCTTACTCACCTTACAATGCAATATTTAGACATTCGCGACAAGTTTTAACTAATATTTCAATAATTTTTTTATAGACTTTGTCACCATATAAAAACGTTGGTTTTTATCTCGAATTATTTTTTTTTATCTAGTCCTTAAATGGTTTCTTAATGCTTATGTCAAGCGGCTTCTTCTGCACATAAAATCGCCTTCCTTTTCATACTTGCGTCATAGTGAACTCGTATTGAGGCCATTTTCGATATCTTTGGTGTGTTTAGGTGATTAAAAAATGCCATGTTGATGTAAAAAATAAAGGTTCTACAATACGCGCTGACAACGAAGTTCAGGATAGTCAGAATGCTGAAGGTAAAAGGCGGAATGTTATGAGTCATTGATGCAGGAGGCCAGAATGGGTGGTTAAATTTTTCCATTGGAAAGGGGTGGAAACTCCATTTCCCCTATCTAACAACTTTTTCCACCATCGATTCTAAGCAGCACTCTGTTTTTAGTAGCATTAACATAGCAAAAAAAGTGCGGCTTAGATTCGAATAAATACGGTAATACAATTCTACAATATTCTGTCTTTAAATTTATTTCTTTTTTTCTTTTTCAGAAATATCCAAAAATGTACATTTTAATTATTTTGCTTATAAACAGATGTATAAGATTTAGTTTCTTAACATATAAAACAATTAATGAAACTAATACTATATTTAGCTTTTGTACATTAAACTAAATATTATTATATAAAACAATAATACTTCTATAAACTAGTGTCAGAGTTTCATTTTTGTCATTCTTTATGTTTTCCAGTTATTTTCCCTCAAAACTCATTAAATGTGCGATCCTTCCTCCAAATAACTTAATAACTAGATTTCTTTTATTACGTTCATTCATTGGTACGCATATTTTGATTTGTTTTTTAAGGTAAAGTATTGTAATATCGTGCTTCCTCAACTATAAGATATCTCTCATTTTATGCTTTTGTCCTTCTTTACTTAAACGACAGTGTTTGCTACGAATTACTGTCAATCCAAAGCTGCACGAGGATTTGGTTCGATCACTCACTGTAAATGCATAACAGATTTTTAGTATTTTTTTTTTTGTCTATTTCTTAAACTACTTAAGTTGAAAACACCTATGCATGATGTCTCATTGACGTGAACCCCACTCTCAAATTTCCAAACTGCCCTACGTGAGGAAGTTGAGAATTCCTTGTATTTTATACGCATTACATGTGAATTTAAATTTGTAAACTCCACATCCCTCACAAAGAGAAGGAATAATATATTCTTACCAGTGGTAAAATCTTGCGAAATGTTTTATTTGTTTTCCATTCCTTTGAATGTTTTTTTAAGGGAATCTTAACGATCTTCACGTTAAAAACAGAATTGTTCAAAATGACACTTAAATATAAAAAGTAAGAGTAGAAACCGATGCGAACCAGATCCCGACGTCATTTACGAATTGCCAGAAAATTCCTGAAGGTGTAATTACAATTCTCGTTGGGATGTCATCCCCATTAAGCTATATTTGATGATTACTAAATCGATAGTTAAAAATACTTTATTCTCTTCAATGTTTATGAAAATTCATATAAAAGAAAAACTACCAATCAATGAATTAAGTATAGAAATTGAAATAATACTGTTGAGGGAATGAATATTATGCATCAACATCCGTTTTTGAGTATTTTAAGCAAAAAAATAAAAAATAAAAATAAGAGAGCCGTAAATATATATTTTTTAAAAAAGATAAGACCGAAGTAGAATTTTAAAAAATAAGGTACATTTGTAATCATTTTTTAATGCCGCGGTAACAAAGAGGTCATGGTTGCGAGCTCGCGGATGGCATTGCTTTTATCGAGTCGAGGTTCGAGACTTTATTCTGCTTAAGTTCCACCATGTAGTGAAACTGACACATATTACATCTCTCGAGGCTCGAATTCTTCCGTTGGCGTGGTGTGTAAGTTTGGAAAGGAGAGAAGTTGCTAGCTTATGTGTCGTTTTCATCGCTTGACCGATGTACAAAATTACAAGGTCCGATACCAAGAGATTACTCTTGCAAATTATGGCTTGGTGCTTCAAAGTGCGATATTAATAAACAATAAATAAATAAATATTTATTTTTTAAGAACGAAGATAAGAACATCCCTTTCCCCACCAAATAATTTCTCTCGTTCACTTTAATTGGACCACGCAATTTCTTAAAAATTTTCTTAGAAAGTTTCTGGGCAATAAATTTGTAATTAATTGGTTTTATTTTGCTGCACAGTTATCACACATCGGCAATTTAGCACCCCAATTAACATTTAACTACTTTCATGCTAAAAATGATTGACCCTAATTATACACTCGTGAGCAAAATTCAGAGGACTTGCAAATTATGGCTATTTTTACAAAAAGTATTGAACCAAAGGTACTAATTATACTGTCGAAGAATTATGCAAATATTTAGATTCGAACACGTAAGCGTACACGTGTGTATCTGCGCTGTGATTGTGGAGGGGATGTAAACGCACGAAGGGTTGTTGGCTATTTGAGTCTCGTACTACTCCACGACATTCGCCGCGTTTCTCGCAAGGTTAGGGTAAATTTTGTGAAGTATCAGGTAAAATGAGTAGCTACGAACGATGGATTACGGAATGGGATGGAGAATTGACGGTAGATTTATGACATTAGGCTATTCTGGATTTTCACTTCAGTAACCTCGGAGACTTTACAGTGATTCGAATTGCATAAAATTACAATTTCTTCCAACCAAAATGAAAAATTATAAAATAAATTAGATGAAAATAAGAAGAGCAGTAAATTGTGAATGACTGACTGTGATATATAAATGAAATACAACCGAAACAAAAATGAAGGGCGATAGAGGATAACAACAAGCTGAGAGACATTTGTAACTAATATTAAAGCATTGTAATTATTGTTTGAGATTGAAGGGAATCTTAGTTAAAGTATTAAAATCAGAATTGGCTGTTAGTGAAAAATGTTTGGATCAGAATGAGTGATTGGGTTAGCTAAAACTTTATTATTAAGGTATAATCTAGGATTGATGAATTGCGAGGGATTCGAGGGAGAGATCTTATCTATTCTTCAATAGTTAAAGTATTTTGTATTGTTGTTATGTATCTTCAATTGGAGTCTAGTATTTATTGATTACTTAATAAGATGGAAATATGTCATTAGAATTAAATAATGAAATGTGATAGTCACAGATTAGAGACAGGTCAGCCACAAGCTCAAGCGGTTACAAAGCTCTATGCAATGTCCAATGTCGTCAGTAATACGAGGAAAAAAAGTTTCAGGGCTTTGGATCTATAACGAGAAGATCTAGAAAAGGTCTGCTAAGATCCACAACGACGAATGAGTATCGTTATTTGGCATTCTCAGAGCTGCGACAAAAGACATCTTTTACATGAGCTGTATGTTGTCACTGGAACCTGAGTTTCACAGTCTACAGTTGCTCGAAGGCTTCATAAGAGACTGCTGTATGCCAGAAGACCCATTTATTGTATTCAACTCAATGGAGAGCAAAAGATAGCGCTGTAACATAGCTTCTAGATAACCCTCCGTCAGAGACATCTGTTTGAATTCTACTTTTGTTTCCCGACTTCCCACTCAAAAGACGTAATAAAAGAGTTTATTTCTCCAAAGCGAGCAATAAATAAGCTACACCTGATGTCAGCTGCTTTGATGCATTCATTGAACACATGACCCTGCTACACAGTTGAGGAAGGGATGATCCACCTTTCTGAAGAATTGTGAACGATGTATCGGAATGACATGGGGATTTAGAGCCTATCCATTTGATGTTCGACATGTGGACTAGAATGTCCGTGCGTCAAACTGGACATTGTCCTATAAGAACGAATGGTGTTGGGGACAGAGATGGAGGATATCTGTGAAAGTCAGTGTCAGTCCAATTGGAAATGAAAATGAATCGAAGGGAGTGTGAGACAGCCTTACCCTGAAGATTTAAAAAGGTCGGAGAAAGAAAAGGAGGAGAGAAGGAGATTCGACAACCAGTGAGGAGGTGACCCCACGAGGAGAGGTGAGTGAGAGGAGATTGTGCGACTAGAACGATAAGGAGGCGATCCCCCGAGGTGGGAGCGATGGAGGTTACGATTCATACTATTCCTCTGCTCTTGCTGTTCCTGCTATTTTGGTTGACTCTAGTGCACTTTATCTCTTAGTGACTGGACTCATATTGATCTATTTCTATTCTTGATGTTTTGCTAAAAGTAATAAGGTGAAAACGGCTTGTAACTTTAGAATAAAACTTAATAATTGTAAATAAAAAAAAGTAATTTTACTTAAGCTGTGGGATCCAGTGAGGCAGCAATTTCACAGAAATAAATACAAAAATAAGATTACAAAAATATATAACCATATCAACATCACATGAAAAAAAACTTAAATTTCTAACTTTAGATTTTTTTTGTTAATCCTTTTCTACATATTAATGCAGATTTAATTTTAAAGAAAATAAGACAAATACTAATAATATAGTAATCCGAATATATAAATGAACATTATTTATAACTTTTCCTGTATAAACAGTCTTCCTTCATGCATTTTACCAAGAGATACAGAAGATTTTCAAAAAACATAAAATTTAATCTACAAAGTACAAACATATAAGCAAAAAAAAAAAAAAAAAGAAACTGTTAATGATATATGTGTTATTCTAATCTACTTAGTCAATCGGTATTACTTTGCAGCGTTCCTGGTTTACGTCTGATTTCAAAAGTTAAAAGGTTGTAAACTCGACGCCCATCTTTGTAGCCTCGGTTGGTACTCCCCATTGTGTGTAAGTATTTTAATGGATTGTGGTCAGTTTCTATGATAAATTTTTGAATATGTATGTAAACTGCTATTTTGGTTATCACAACTAACTCTCTTCCAACTGTGCTGTAATTTTCTTTCGCTTTCAAAAATTTCTTACTTAGGTAAGCAATTGACTGTTATTTTTTATCCTTTGAGACAGAATTACTTCCGCACCCACCTTACTCGCGTCTGTCTGCAAAATGAATTCCTCAGAAAATCTGGGACGAATAAAATCGGCTTAGAGACGAGTTTGAATTTTAGCTCCTTGAAAGCCTTCTCACAATTCACCCAAATAATTTTCTCTTTCTTAATTTTTCTCTTCAGAGCATCGGTTTATTGCGAAGCTATATCGTTATATTTTGGAATATAATGAGAATAGTACTCCACTAGTCCAAGAAAAGACCGCACTTATGTTTCAGTTGTGGGCTGAGAAAAATCTTTTCTTGCTTTTATTTTCAAATTGCTCGAGGATCTGCTCCCCGAACCGTTTTTATGTCCTAGGAATAAAGTTCTGCGCGAACTTTCATTTTGAAGGTTTCACTCTCAAACCCGCCCTTTTCAACCTATCTAGCCCAATGTGTTTTACGTGTTCTTTCCTATTTTGTTAAAAAATGGCAATATCGTCAATATCAGGTGAGGCAAACTGCTCCAATCCTTCCATAACCTAGACTATTAATTTACAAAAATAATAGGGGACTCCTACTAACCAAAACATCATCTTCTTAAGATGTAAGAGCCAAATGGTGTAACAAATGCTGCGTACTTCTGAGCCCTAGGTGTAAGAGGAATTTGAAAATACCCTTTTGTCAAATCTATAAAGGTAACATATGGTATCGCATTTACCTTCTCCACAATCTCTTCCATATTTGGTGAAGGAAAGAAATGATTTCGGGTCACCTCGTTTAAGTGTCGATAGTCAGCACACGGACGGGGATCTCTATTTGGACTCTTCACTAAATTAAGGAGTGACGTAAAATTGGATTGGCCAATCTCGATTACACCTAAATCTAATAAACGCTCGATTTCCTCCCGTAGAATATTAATTTGTCACGGGAACATACGATAAGAATTGGATTTTCTGTAATTAACTCAAAATCCATCTGTATTAGATGAGTCGTCCCGGGATTGGAGGAAAATACTTCCTTATTTTTAGTAATCACATTTTTTAATTCGTCAAGTTGGTCAGGAGTTAATTTATCTTGCAGACGATTTTCCTTCAGTATTTCATGATAGTCAAATTTTGTGCATTGCTTAACCGGATACGGAATTTCAGCATCTCCTTCTATTTCGTTAGCGATATCTACGATGAGAAGATTTACAAATCTCAGCCTCTGATAACGCAGATTTATCAAACTTACATGGTAAATGGTACTATGATCTCTTTTTTCAGGGTAAATCTTTCACATAATTCATCTCTGAAATTTAATTCATCACTTCACCCGACCCTATCCAATTCACATCCAGTTTATTCTGTTTGGAGGTAGCCAGCACCATTATTAGATCATTTTTCAAACATTTTCGTTCTACTGCGTTGCAATCGTACCACGCTTTCTTTTTTTTGTTGGGATTCTTTCATTCTGGTCCTCGCAAGATCTTGACATTGTTTTAGTTTATTTATTAAACGTATTAAATACTCCACTACCAGCTGACTTATATCCTTTTTCTGAAACCATCTCTCATAAATTAATGTTTGAGGCGTTCTCAAATTCTTATCCATTACCAACTCTGGGGGACTAAACTCCGTGTTCTCATGGGTTACCATCCTCAGAGTGAATAACGCAGAAGGAATGACACCTACCCAATCTTCTCTCGACTCTACACGCAAAGCTTTAACAATGCGCTTAGTTGTCCTATGCATTCTTTCTACAGAATTGCTCTGTGGGTGGTTGACAGACGAGTGGATCACCTTTATCCCGAACCTTTCGAAAAGGTGGTCTTCAACTAGTGAATGAGGTTCTCAGGTCGGATTGTATTTCACGAGGAAAACTTGTCCTTGAAAAGATACTCATAAGTGCATCGATCACATTAAGAGAGGTAATGCTTTCCACAGGTATGACTTCCGGATACTTAGAGGGTAAACAAATTGCCGTTATCAAATATATATTTTTTGGATGAAATGGGCAGGGGCCCTGCAGCATCTATATCAATTTTAGAAAAAATCTCTGTGATAATTGGTAAACTTTAGGGGTGTCTTAGCTTTATCTTGAGGCTAGCCCAACCATTAATACGCATCATATGACTTGACGAGATCCTCAACATCTTTATAACATTCGGCCAAAAGAAAAATCTCAAAATTCTGTTTTTGGTTTTTGTCACATCTAAATGCTACCTATCTCGTCATAGCTCAGTCTACTAAATTCTTGTTTGAATTTCAGGGATATGCACACTTGTCTAATTTTCTCTCCTCGTTTAATTCTCGTTACTCTAACTAATTTCCCGCTGAAAATCCCAAATTCTTTGTCAACCCCTGATCTGGTTTTATCTTGTAATATTTTGAGATCTTTACATTTTTTCTGCTCCACCTCAAATTCGGAACCATTTATTTGAGCTACTATTATCTCATCTCCTTCTTCAAACGGAGGGATTTTGAATTTCTCGTCTTCTTTTTCTTTGGAAGGGAAACGAGATCAGAATGTTTTATCGATAGGGGGGGAGTCAACCTGTCCTTCGGCGATCATATCCTTTCTGAGTTCAACGGGGTGTGTATACGTTTCCCCACTCTTCTCGTCACTACCGCGTCAATTAATTTTATGCTCTGTTCACTAGACTCGATTAGTTCCGCCGTCCAGTTCCCTAACAAGTAGGCATCGTCACTGCGTCCGTCAGATTTTATCTCAGCTTTGATATAGAACTCGTCTCTTTTTTCTTTTAATTTATATTTTAGCCAGAGGCAAGCAATGACATACTTTATCTAAAAGGGTTTTTAGCCAAAGGTATTCCCCTAGGAGTTCATTTTCTTTTATCCAAATCCGTGCGCAGGCATCTATGGATGATCCCGAGTCTCTGAAGCACACGTGATCTAAGCCATTAATTTCCATTTTAACCTTGAATTTTTCAAATGGATCCTCATTTTCGGAGTTAACATTTAAATTTGCTACAGTTTCGAAGCTGGGCAGGATGGTTTTAAATGACCTATTTCATTGCAGTAGTAGCATATTATCTGCCTTTTTCTTTCAAATTGTCTTTCCCTTTCTCTCAGTCTCTCTCTCCTAAGCTGAGAACTTTCCTGAATTACATCATCCTTACATGGTTTTTTTTTTTGGAGAACCTAAGTCCTTACCTTTTTGCCATTAAAGTGACTTAATTTATTACTCCTTTCAAATACTCCTTTCAAATAGCTGTTTATCAAAAGGCTTACGATCCGATGTTTTCGTTGAGCTTGTTTTCTACGTACTTTTTTAACAGCATAGAAATGATTTAATTTCTCAGTGTTTGACAAAGGCTCACTAACTACTGTGAGATATAGAAAGATCTTAGAGTCCTATGCTTGGCTTTTCAGCATCGTAGTTGGTCATGTTAATGGACGATAATGATCTTCCGCATGGGGCACAACTGGTTGACAATCACCTGGAAAGTAAGGATATTCGCTGCATTGATTGACCAGCCAAATGTCCTGATCTTAACCCTGTAAATCAGGGATACCGAACCTTTTTGCTTCCCTCAGTTTCACAGGAAGAAAACGAATAGCTTGGTGCAGCACAAGATAAATCTTGCTATAAAACACTAACAGTAGTTCATGAGAAAAAAAAAAGCATGTAAATTGTGTAGTTAACATATTTAAGTAATTTAAATTTAACAATTTATGATTTTTGTATTAAAAATGCTGCAATATGGAATTAGATTAACATTATTTTATGCACGTTATATGATATTTTTATGTATAATATTTCATAACAAATTTTATAAGAATGATAACAGTTAAAAATCAAAATTAATGTGACATTTCGCATTTTGAATTTTAGTAAGTAATACATCAATAGCTGGTTCGATTGAAATAATTACAATTCTTTGGGAGTCTTCAAGGTGTTTATCCAATATACTGCTTATAATTTTACTTTTAGTGTACGTCACTCTTGAAAATAGTTGCTTACGAATGTAAATGATTCCAAACAATTCTGATATGAATAACTAATAATTGTGCAGCGTGGAATACTTGTCTTTGGGCAAGTGGATTTATTAAAGTCCAATAAAGAAGACTTAGTGAAATTTCTCGTTATGTTGGATGAATTCCATTTGAAAATATGTTGCTAGTAAACTTTCAAAAGGAATGTAACTGTATGCATTTCATTTCAAAATTATCAGGCAGCATATCTATATCAGCTATCAATGGAGTTGCAAAAATAAAAATCTTTTCTTTTTTCTTTTTTTTTCCTTCTTTATTTTTTTCGAAAATCCTGATAAATGCAAAAAAATATTTACATTTATTTCTGCCCAAATTTTTATCTCACCAGGAACACGTTTTTAGTTTGAAGCATTATATTGTTATCTCTAATGATTAACGCCCACCTGTAGAGGGCACCTTGCAAGGCACGAGTATAAGATATCACTCATACAACCCCATAAGAGTCAGTGTCAATGTTTAAGCAAGCGAGTTTATACATGATAGTAAAGATCACGAGGTGATTTCATTCGCTAAAAGTAAACTGCGTTGATCACTATGGTAACTTGAAAGGAGAAGAATAAATGGAACTGTTTTAATTAGTTAAAAAGTTGTTCGTCTGTTCTTTGTTTGAGGATTAAAGATAAAAGTTAGAGTTAAGTAAATGTAAGGTTAAAAGTAAATAACAATAAGAAGTATTATTTTTAAAAGTTTATTACTAAGAAAAGTAAAGAAAGAGTGTTTCTTCAAATCAGAAGTGGAATCGAAAAATCTTATTAGTAAAAGTAAATTGAAAAAAAAAAAAGGAGTTTTTTCACAACAATCAGACGCGTGATTCCAGCCAGGATTGCTAAAACAAAAGGAACAAAAAAGGCGTGTATTGTTAGGATAACGTTATGTTATGAATGAAGTGCAATGAAGTAAATAATAATGCCTTCCCTCTCAAATGAACTAAAATGCAATCTGATAGATTCGGCGCAAGAACTAAGTGAAACACGTTCCTCTAGACTCTGAAGCGGAAAAAGTAAAAGCAATTATAATCAATAATGAGTATTATGAAGAAAAATTTATGGAAGGAATTCTGGAGATAATAATCAAAGATAGGATTAAGAAGGTGCAAAAGAAAGAAAAGGATAAGTAACGGCAAAAAGAATCGGAAAAAAGACTAAGAAAATACTTTTATACTGGAAAATTTAAAAAAAAAAAAAAAAAAAAAGCTCAGAGGAGAGATTGATGGGGTCAGTAACTGCTTTATGAAGTGAATTTGCCAAGAAAATAAGAAAAAAATTGAAGAAAAGGATATCATAATTTTAAAACAACAAGAAAAACGTATACGTCACGAGAGAAGATGTCAGTTTCAGCAGGAAGAATTTGATTCCAAATTGAAAAAGAAATTTTAAGAAATAGCGAAAATTCTAGAAGAAAATATGAAGTTACCCCAAGTTGTAAGGGAACAAAATATCATTAGAGCTACTAGAAAGGCGAGTGTGTACAAAAAAATGATCTCTGTCTCAACGTAAAGAATTTGATCCTGAATTGAAAATATATATATATATTTATGTGAAAATTGAATAAAAGCTAATCAAAAATATTTTATTATAAATAAAATAAATAAATTTCACTTTTTGAATTTCGAAACAAACGCAGCCGGCCACGATCCGCAGTTGCCACGCAAACAATGCAATTGGTGTGTCGGTTTTGGTTTTTGAATTATTGTCCTTGAACAACTCATAGACGTGACGATGAACCGGTGACATTTCATTTCTTCAACTTTGTAATTATTTAGAAGAGCGGTATAGCTTCCATATTGTTTATTTTATACTTTGACAAAGTTGTGCATGTGATCCTAAATTTGTTAGTTATTGTTAAGTCAAGTTTGTTTTATACGATTCGTCGAATATATGAGTGTTAAAGTAGATGCTTATTTTGTTTATTTTTAAACTTTTCATTTGGTTTGCGATTTTACCCACTTAGAATGTTATTTATTCGTTTAAACGTATTGAAGTAAAAGTAATTTAATTCTACGAGAGTGCAATGTATTCGTGATATTATATTATTATTTCTATGGGGGCGATGTGGTAAATTTAGGATTCGCATCGGGTGGCAGAGACTCATGCTACGCGATTGGATATGCGGACACTGTCCATCAATGAACCCCCACCAAATGTTAATTATTTCCAGCCACTTACGTGGATGTGGATGCATCACCAATGTTAATTCGCTTAGTTCAATATTCCAGCTTTGATTTTGGGCAACCCTGCACTATGAGCTTTATTGACAATCATGTGTACAAAAAATGATTTTTCAGCGGTACATCTCCTTTTCTGTTACAAATCTAAATTTATACAAAATTTCATTAAAATCTGTTCATTAGTACTTCAGTGATTCGACATAATATGCAAATTCTCTTAATTTTGCTTACGAGTATATGTACACCGGAAGACGTGTGATTAAAATCCTTTAGCCTTTAATTACCTCTTATGTGAATAGAATCCGTTATCAAGAAATCATTTTCCTTACGTGAAAAAGATACTTTATCTTTATCTTTTTATGCGAAAAAAGTAAATTAAGCTTTAAGTGAATGCAATCCATCATTTTCGTGCGGATGAATTCGCTTAAAAATTTTATTCTTAAAATTTAGAAAAAGTTTCTCCCTCCTCTTTAGAAAAGTTTCCTTTATTTCAGGGACATACACGAGTGTACAAAAATTTAGAACGAGATGATTTTTTCAATACAATGTTGTGCAAAAGGTTTTCAAATCAACACAAATAATTCCATAAGATCCCCAGACGTAAGAACATGAGTAATATAAGCAAAGCTTACTAAAAAAAAATCAAAAGGATAAAAAGCCACTTTATTGAAAAAGTAGCTTGGATCACAATGCTACTGAAGGCTGAAATATCCATGTGACAGGTGTCTAGCCAGAAACATCCAGCCTTTAGTAGAGAATATGATTTCTCCTGACTGTTATGCAGGTTTCACATCGTCTGGCCATGCTGAATATGAGATTATCAATGAGTTATTGAGACATTGTAGCCCATTCGTCTTGTTCTGCCAATTGGACCTCCGGAATCGTTACTGGCAGTAATAATGTGCTGCCAAGCGTCTCCCTAGAAAGTTCCATACATTCTTGATTTAGTTCCAGAAATCGTACCGGCCAATCCATACGTTAAATATCCGTACTGCTCATCAGCTCTTCGATAGATACTTTGGGATGAGCTGGGGCATTGTCGTCCATGAAAAGGAATTGCGGACCAATAGCGCCTCTAAAAAACGCGCATACGGAAGGAGAATCTCGTTACTATAGCGGGCTCCGGTGATGAAAACTCATTCGAAGACGCGAAGGTCGAGAAGGAAATCAAGCATAATGCCTCTCCAAAAGAGAACACCACAACCTCCAAAACAGTCTCTTTCAATGATGCTGGAGGAGTTTTTGTAGGTTCCCTGCTCTCTCCATATGTGTAAGCGTCCATAAATGCTACCCAAACTAAACCTGCTCTCCTCCGTAAAGAGTACTTGACACCATTGATTATCTGTCCAATTCTGATGTTCCTGGCACCACAGAAAATGCCTTCTCTGTTGATCAGGCGTTAAAGGTACACACCGTACGGGTTGTCGTGCAAACAATCCACCACTGTACAACCTATACAAAGCCAGTGCCGTGTGTATAGTGATTTCTCCCGCCGTCTATCGCCTGTTCCTTTTGGCTTGTAGAGCATTATGCCTGTCATCCACTGACTGGGTTGCTCGTGGACAACCACTGCTGAACTTTCGGATAGCCGTTTCAATAGTTTGAAATTCTCTCCAAAATCATGAAACCATGCTGTGAGCAAGTCCGAACACCGCAACACTTATCACACTTCGACCTTCCTCTATATTTCCAATGATTTGACTTCGGGTAAAATCATCCAGATATCGTTTAACAGAATGATTGTTCGACATTTCCCATTGAAGTGCCATTCCAACGTCGTTTAAACTAATATACGCCGTGCAGTCACTTACCCAGAAATGCTGAACTCCGCATGTTCATGTGCTAGTTAATCTCCTGATTGGTCTTTCAGTCCACTCTGCCTCTTTATTCCCCTGACATGCTAATTTTTCGACTTCGTCCTTAATTTTTGCACAACAGTGCATACAAATATCTATAAATCTGTAATTTGTCACCCTACGAGGGTGGTTAAAAATCCCTGTTTTTGAAGACAGAGGGCGTTGCTAAAACAATTTGGTATTACTATTGGGTTCTACCATTCATTAAACGGCGGGAAAAGAAATTTGATGCTGAATTTATAGGTCAATTTTGATTTCGCAGCCTTTTTCAGCCAAATGGAATTTTGATTGCTGCCGCATCGAAGAGAAGTATTTTCAACATTATGCACTGGAAAACGAGCAAAAATCAAACAAATGAGACACTTAAAGAGAATCTGTACCAAAGCAGGTGAAGATGGTTGGAAAAGTTTGTAACACCCCGGTTTCACTTTAATCTATAATTTGTTCCACGGCATGTTGATCATGTTCAATCAAAAAATAAATAGACAAACAATAAGGGAACTCAAATAGAGTTTATTCGAATGAGCAAATGGAAATACAATAAATTAATGGAAAGACAGCATTCTTGTTGTCATGACAATAGAACTAGTACCCACATTCCTCCAAACCTAACGACTAATTTTGCAGAAAGTTACTTATTTGTCTCAAACTCATTGGATCCGAGTCGGTAATAGAGCTTGTAAGCTGAATCCGAATGACCATTCACGGATCTTTAATTTACACTAACGTGAGCTATCCTATCTCTTTATTCATACTGTAAACACTCATCTAGTTTATCGTTGAAATCACTCTCTTTTTCACTCACTAGAAAACTTTTCGCAATTTATAAATGTTATTTCATCAGTCATATTCACTACTCTTCAATATTTTTATTCGAATTTACGTAACTCATGGTTCATTTATAAAAAGAGGTTCTCATATCAGATAACGTCATATGAAAACCCTAAGCGGTTAGTTGAAGAATTATACGCACGAGAACACTGTTATAAATTACAGCGACGATTTTTTTTAATATATGAAATTAACATATGTCCTATTCGTGGACTACTTAGGAAAAGGAAAAACGATCCATGGATGATGCATCAATGAGTTACACCGTTTTCCACTCTTAGCTTGGAAACATTCTGAACCCTCCTCTGAGATTACACAAAGGTCGAGTTGAATGTTTGAAGCGATCTGGAAGCCTACTTCCCATCAGCTATCCTTACGAACATTGATAAGACTTTGCTGGAATCTAACAACTCAACTTATAATTTATGCAAAACAGAGCTACTGTATAAATGAGGCGTGAATAGAAAAGGGTGGAAGAGAAGAAACCATTAGAATATATGGAGAAGAGAAATCTATACAGCAGTAATAGATTAGAAGTCTGATTGCTAAAAGAATGGAAGATCCATTGAAGGCCAGAGGGACACATCAGACATGAGATAAGTAGTAAAAATAGTGCTGTTTAGTTGAAAACCCGAAAGATTCCGTGATTGAATTTTTGGCCGGCGATGACCTCCGCTCGGGATGTTTTTCGACCCCGTGGCTGGAGACAGTGGACCTTGAGTACCGGCTTCCACTATTATGCCATTATATCGCCCACTATTGTGCCAATGAATCTTTCACCTGAAGAAGAAGAACAATTTAGTTCCGAAACACAGTGCTATCTTTGTAAACGTCCCCTCGAGGATGATAAAGTTAGAGACCATTGTCATTTGAGTGGGCGTTATAGAGGAGCAGCTCATAACTCTTGCAATTTACAATATAAAATGCGAAAAATGATACCCGTTGTGTTTCATAACCTTAAAAATTATGATGCTCATCACATAATTAAATGTTTTGGGAATTTTAAAGACCATGAATTTAACATTCTTGCTAATAATATGGAAAAATAAATCACTTTTCAATGAAAAAAATTATTAAAGAAAATAATGTTACAGTATCTCTGCAATTCATAGATAGTTTTCAATTTTTACCAACTTCGTTACAAAAGTTAGTCCATAATTTAAAAGATAGCGATTTCAACATTTTAAAACAAAATGTATCCCAAGATAAAATTCATCTTCTTCTACGAAAAGGTATTTATCCCTATGAATACGTGGATAACTTCCAAAAGTTTTCAGAGATTGCCTTACCTCCTGCTGCTGCATTTTACAGCACATTATCTGGAGAACATGTGAGTGCAGAAGATTACGAACATGCTAAAAATGTGTGGTCCACCTTCAAAATTAAATCTCTAGGTGAATATCACGACTTGTACGTAGCCAGTGATGTTTTGCTATTGGCTGATGTATATGAAAATTTCTGAAAAATATGTCTTAAAAATTATGAATTGGATCCTGCATACTTCATTACATCACCCTCTCTTGCATGGCAGGCTTGCTTAAAAATGAGTCAACAACCTTTAGAATTGTTTACAAGCATTGACATGCATTTATTTATTGAAAAAGGAATTCGTAGGGGGATTTCAACGATATGCAAAAGGTATGCTAGAGCTAATAACAGGTATTTAGAAAATTATGATCCTTTAAGTCCATCTAAATATATTATTTATTTAGATGCAAATAATTTATATGGCTGGGCAATGTCTCAAGCCTTACCCTATAGTGATTTTAAGTGGATTTCTTCAGATACATTTAATAAAGAGCAGATTTTATCAATACATGAAAATAGTGAAGTTGGTTAAATTTTTGAGGTAGACCTTGAATATCCTACAGAGCTTCATAATTTACACAGTGACTATCCCTTGGCAGCCAAAAATTGTTGATTAAAAAAATATGGTTTCACCCACTTCAAGAAATATATTACAAACATTCAGTTTTGAAAACTTTCATGAAAGTGAAAAATTAGTACCAAATTTGATGAATAAGAATAATTATATCGTATATTATAAAAATTTTACAACTATACCTATCTTTAGAATTGAAGTTAACAAAAGTTCATAAAGTTTTAAGTTTCAAGCAAAAACCTTGGTTAAAACCATACATTGAGTTTAATACCAATCAAAGAAAATTAGCCTCATCTTCATTTGAGAAAGAGTTTTTCAAATTGTTTAATAACTCAGTGTATGGTAAAACAATGGAGAATGTTAGAAAACTTTCAAATGTACAAATTAGTCACTTCTGAAAAACAAGCCAAAAAGTTAGTTGTAGCCCCTACTTTCAAACGTTTCAAAATTATCACAGATAGTTTAGCAGCTTTGGAAAAAATAAAATCATGCATAACCCTTAATCGTCCTATATACATAGGATTTGTCATTTTAGAGCTAAGTAAAGTTTTAATGTAAAACTTTCACTATAATCACATGAAAAAGCGATACATGGATAAAGCGAATCTTCTGTTCACAGATACAGACTCCTTAACGTATGAAATTGAGACAGATGATATCTATAAAGATCTGGGAGAAAATTTAGACGTATATGACTCCTATGACTATTCTCAGGATCACGCATTACACAGTGAAAAAAACAAAAAACGAATCGGTTGATTTAAGGATGAAATGAACTCAAAGCCTATTATTAAGTTTATAGGTCTTCGAGCTAAAATGTATTCCTTGCTGACTCCAGATTCAGAAAAGAAGACTGCAAAAGGAGTATCCAAAGTAGTCATTCAACAAAAATTAAAACATTCCAATTATCTTCAATGTTTAAAAGAAAATAAAAGCGCGAAAGAAAATATGGTTCTTATCAAAAGTAAAAACCACGACATTTATACTGTAAGACAAAATAAAACTGCTTTGTCATCATTCGATGATAAAAGGTACATTTCAGATGATAACATTGGAACATTTGCTTATGGACATTACAAAATTAATGAAAATCAAATATAATTTGAAAAGCAATATGAAGCTGTAAATAAATGACAGACCAAAAAGAGTAAAATTGGATTGAGGCGGCATTCAAACAATGTCTGGTGGATGGTGGGCTCAATCCTAATATTAAAAAAGAATGTCTTATAAGTAATTATTCAATGAATGTCTATAATCTATAACAAACATTTTAAGATAAAATTTTATAACAATTCAGAAAAGTAACATAAATTTTATATTATTGTAAATAAGCCTGATCAATTCATTTATGCTAAAATATTTAGGATATTATGAAAACTCAAAAAAAAAAAAAAAAAAAAAAAAATATTGTACACTTTATATTCTCTAATAATATTTGAAAGGAAGACAACGGGGGGGGGAAATGATCGATATTTTAAATAACGTCGGGTGGATGGTGGGCTCAATCCTAAAAATAAAATAAAAAAAAAAAATACTTTGTATTATTAAATGAATGTCTACATATAAATATACTTTTATTTTATAGCTTTTCTGGATTAGTCATAACACCACCTATCGAAACAGATTAGTTCTTTAAACAGACATTGACAATCCTACCCCTTCCCACCACCACCATTGCGTTGAACCCCCATTTATATACTACTGACATAGAATTCTCCATTTAACTGGACAGACTTTTAAGCAAACACATTTTTACATCAAGGTACTTACAAAGCGCCCTCTATAGGCAGAAACCAAGACTTAAAGTACATTGGTTCCTGCCAATAAAGGATTTCCTAATTTTTAATAGAACATCACTATTTAGTGTTGAATTTTGTGCTGCTAATTCGTAGGCTAAAAATTATGAAATTGTAAGCAGAAGAAATGTTAGAAATATTATTTGCCACTTGCAGGAAGTTTACATTTTGCGTATTACTTATTGTTTTATTTCAAAAATATGTCTGATACACGTTAAATCTGTCGTAGATCAAAGTGGAAGTTAGGAGACGGAAGTGACAGCTCAAGAGTCGTCCCCGTCATTTGACCGAGGTTCAAAATTCCGAAGTCCTAGCCAGAAGCTCTCGTGTTGCTTCTAGTGCGACGTTAATAAAAACCAAACAAACGATTCAAAAATATGCGCCCCTATTCTACAAATGGCACATCCTTTGAATTTAGAATGGGGTGGAGAAAACAAAATTAAAAGAAAATTGTTTTTGGAAAATGATTACTATTAAATCTCGAAAATGAGCCGATCGGAAACCTATATCAGTTGAATAAAAAGCTAATTAAAAAGTCAAATGTATCGATTAAAATCAATATATTTTAGAAAAAAAAACTCAATATAAAAGTAAAGAAATGTATGAAATGTAATTAATTTAAGTTTATTTTATTGTGAAATAATGAAAATAAGAAAAGGAATTAACTGGAAAAAGAAAATAAGCGAAACACTAGTGAATTGAATAAATAAATAAATGATTTAAAAAAGAGCATATTATCAGGGCGAAAGTGGAAATTCAAATTAATCTTACATCGAAGAATGGGAGTAACGTGTTATTGGAGTTTTAAAGTACTTCTGTGTTACATTTATTGTTATTGTACAAAAGTGGTTAAAAAAAGGCTATTTTTGACGACATACGGAGTTGATAAGGCAAGTTTTTGTTGCCATTGTGAACTGTAATCTATTTAAAGGTTCCAAAATAAACTTGGCACTGATTCACTCTTTAATTTTCATTTGACAGCCATTTGATGCCAAATCAAAATTTGATTGGAGCCGCGTCAAGTTGTCGTCATTTTGCTGTTAATTGCTGTCACCATGAGATCTGGATTCCTCATTATGTACATGGAACCAAACAACAATCAAAACAATGTGTTATTTCCGGTGAATATTCTCCAAAGAAGGCGAAGTGACTTGAAAAGTTATGGTGACGACTACTTGGGATGGGAAAGACGTTCTACTCAAGGATTTCTTAAAAAAAGGGTAAATAATCAATGGACAATGCAACAGCAAGTTCCCGCAATCCTTTTTAATGGGTTTTCTTCTACCCACATTGTATAATTGGGTAAAACTTTAAAAGCTTTTCCTCACATTTTAAAGCCATCAGTTGAGCTGAAATTTTCTGTACACGATTGTTTTGGATGACAATAAGAAATTTAATTGTTATAAAAAAATTAATTGATTAAAACTAATTAATCAGTGAATCAAAGTTTCTCACCAAATTCCCAAATGGTTGCCAAATCCATTGCCAAAGTGAAGGGGAAATTAATTAAATTCTCTTTTGTTAATTATTATTTTGTTAAAAAATTTTTGAAAAATAAATTTTTCACTATTCTCTTTTGCCTTTTAAATTTAAAGTATAAAAAATTTTGGAAGGCAAAGTGTGAGTTTGAAAAAAAAAAACCCTTGTTCAAAAAACTCGTTTTTTACCAGTGTTATTCCCCTTCCTAACACGGACACTTTTTGAGCCGCAGTCTATGCTAAGTGTGTTTTTAAGTGCACGATTAATTATTTTAATAAATTATTTAAAGGAATTTCGAAGTATTTATCATCACAAGCCGGTACTCTTATCTGACTTTGGATGAACGATTCTTCGGTGAAGAAGGTAATTTAGTTGAAAAAAATGATTCATTCAAATTATTAAAATTTAAAATTAATTTTTGTTACATGATTACATTAACTTTAATCTGTTATCGATGCCAAAAAGGAGTAAGTACTATTGTTAATTTAATTTGAATAAGAAGTAAAATAGAAATCATTAAATGTATTTAAACTAAATAGTTTTAATAGAAGGTGCAAAATTTCTGTGATATAAATACATTATTAATTTTATTTATTCTTCTTAAAACTGAAATTTGCATAAAAATGTAACATATATAGTAAATGTACTTTTGAATAATGATTATTTAAAGAAAATAATATTAAACAACTGATTATTTAAAGAAAATAATATCTTTCTCTAAATTAAGAATTAACTACGAAAAAAAACCCTATCATAATTTTTATAGTAAGTTGAACGTTTTCATGAAAAAAACTTTTTCGGTTGAGAAGTTGAAGTTTTGATGAAATATATATACAACTATCGGAATATTATTAAACATGTATCAGAGTCGTAAGATCCTTTACAGAATACCCATAAAGTTTTTTTTTTAACATCTATTTATATATTTCAACAAAAATTGTTTTCTTTTTTTCTTTCAGTAATAATTCAAACCCACTCTCTGTCTAACATTAAGTTATTTTTATCAGATTTCTATTCTTTAAAAAGTGAATAATATTCATTAAATTTATTATTAAAAAATATTTTTAATTCAAAGTGAAAAAATTAGTACAGAAATAAATCTTATCAATTTTTGTTAAGATGGCTATGATTTTATCTAATATATAAATTTGGCAGTTTGTTTCTTTGTGTGTTCTTTATACAAATCCACACACACAGCAATGATCGTAGTTCTCCAAATTTTTTAGAATGCTTCTCTGATGTATGGAAACGTAAATTCGGCTCATTCTTTTTTTTAAAAAATTATTTTGACGATATTTTTCGAGATTCCTTTCCTCCCTATTTGCTATAATTTTTTTGTGTTTTCCAGCAAAAATGCAACAATTCTTTCCCCAAACGTTTTCCTTAAAAAATATCCGTATTATAATGAGTTTTTTTTATGCAATTTCAGTTTGTGGAATCTCTTAAAAAATAACGGAGCCAGATTAGTTTCTGTTCCGGATCAACTTTAATATTAAACAGAACGTTTAATTGTTGGTTTATTTCTTTACTCAAATCTCCGCACCCTCGATCAAATCACTCCTAAAAATGTTGGTATGTTTAAAAGGTTTACTAAGAAAATAAAAATATTTTTTTCCTTAAGACTCTCAAAGCGTTATTTTGATCAGTTTATTACTTTGTACTGAATTGAGACCAAAAATCTAACTCTATCACGTTTTATTTTTTCAGTGAAAAACATTTTACACTAAAAAACGCTTCGTGAAATACCGTGTAATTCGGCAAGACTTACTCTAAAGTTCTCTTTTCATTGTACGAACAAAGTGAAAACTTTTGGCGAAAATTCGCAACAAGTTGGCGCTTTTGGCTGCAAATCTCTTCGGATAGCGGGAAGGTGAGCGTGATTCGATTCTCGGGGAAACTGACAAGATGCATCATTATCTTCGGGGTTTGGAGTACGGTAGCATCTTGAGAGTTTAGAAGAATATTTACTTCTGTTTATAGAATATAACTGGCGTGGAATAATTTTTAAATGAAATTCAAATAATTGTTTTATGTAAATGTATTATTAAGTGGAAAGAGAGAAAGAGAAAATTCCAATTTTCGAACTTTTATCCACTTTGTTGTTTTCATTTAATTTCCATAAAGTTATTTCTCATTTTAATTTCTTTTTACTTTTTAAGTAGTTAAAATGAATTTAAATTTATTTTTTCTCTTGTAGTTTTTTTAATATTAATTTATATTTTATTGAAAGGACGTTTATTTAAATTTGAAATAAAACTATTTTTCGATTAAATATTGAAAGTGGGTAATTCTTTGCGTATGTGGCGAAAAGTGTTGCATTTATTCGTTCTATTTTTTTTCTGTTTTAAAACACATTTAAGAAGATAACAAATAGATGCCTACAAAATTTACAGAGATTTCAAGAACTCATTAATGAAAAACTTTTCATATTTCAAGAATCATTAAAAAAAAAAGGGTAAACTTTCAAACATTTGTTCAATAAATTGTAACTTTTGGAAATATATCAATACAAACACATCGCTTCATCAGCACTCGTGAGAGAACTACTTTTTTGACTTTGGATCAATTTATAAAAATAAAGTTTAGAAGTTTCTCCGTCAAAGAAATGTCGGTGGATTCAAGCGAAAACAACTGCTTGGAGCAATATACTAACGTATCATTAACAAGTAAGTTTATTTTTTATTGTTTATAGAAGTAGTACATTTATATTTGCATTCTGATTTACTGTTTTCATGAACTTACATACCCGTGCACCCAATAAATACGCGACTGCTGGATTCTTGTTTAATAGGAATAAAATTATTTTTCACAGTCAAGTTACAGTTCGTAAATATTTCTATTAAAATTACGAGACAATTTAATATAAATTTTAAGGAAAGAGGGAACGAATGTTAGATTCATTTGCCGTATTGAAAGAAAATAATTCAAGAAAGCAATTTAGATTTTGGATTTTTCTTAAAAAAATAGTTAAGGTATATATAAAAAGACTATCTTTTTGTTTATGTTAAGATAGTTTAGAAAGTTCTTAGAAGTTTATTGATGTCGTTGTATTTAATGTTTATTAATGTCGCAAAAATGTATAGAGATTTGATACCACATTTATATCTATAAGCAACTGGGACCCGAGAACGAAAGAAGTGTGTTTTTCAATTTTTTTAGGGATTATAATAATGAATAAAATGTTTTCTTTAATGAATGTTTTTTTTAAATGAATGTTTTTTTAAATGAATGTTTTTTTTAAATGAATGTTTTTTTTTAATTCATAATTTTTTTTTTGAAGTATTTCATTTTCATATATATTAATGCAGATACATACTGTGTAAATTTATTGTATATAAATTGAAAACAGTGGGGGGAGGAGGAGGAAAGAGATTGAAATGTGAATTGATTCTAATCCTTTCATTCGTTAATATTATCCACTTCTAATTTCTTTCCAGAATTTCATTAAGATAAAACTTTTTTTTGAAAGAATGGGAACTCCGAAGTAAAGGGGAAAAATTTGTATGTTTGTTTTACTTCTCCGAGTTTCGAAATATATAAATGTCCATGCTAATTACTTTGTTTGCGAAAATACTTGAATACAAAGTATTCCCTCTTTTATAAAGAACTTCGACTTTTTGTCTCGAGCACTAATCTGGCGTTTTACATAGACTAACAACTCATACAAAATTATTTAATGCCGTCCACTTGAATGGAATAATGAAGGCCATCAACACAACAGAACATTTTTTGAAGAATTAATAATTTCGTGTGCCTGACACTTTGATTGAGCGAACTATCAAACTGAATACAACAATATATGACTTTTGTAGTTTTAACGCATTTATTCTCGGGATTTTGCAATAATCTGGTGTGTTATGGTCCGTTACCTGCCGGATTACCGAAAGAATTGTATAGATAGCCCACGATAACATAATCTGTGCATAAGTGAATGTTATATTTTAAAAAAATATCACATTAGTAAATACCATGTACAACAAAGTTCAACTTTGATACAAAATGTAGATTAACATTACCCTCTAGTGTTACGTTCGCCATTATATATCAATCTTTCTTCTTCTTTTTTATGTTTACACACACACATTATGTTTCCACACACACACACAATACAAAAACATTACACAATAGTGATCATAGCTTGTATATATGTATATACTACACACGCATTCGTCTTGTCAGTTTCCGCTTATGTGATTTATTGCTTAAGTTTTTATTTTTATGATATTATATAATAACAAGATGAAATAATCAAACGATAGAAGGAATTTCAATTGCAATAGGACTGCTTTTAATAACGACTACACCACAGCCTAATCCGAACGGAGTGTTTCGTTACACACACACACACATACTATCAGAGGACTTCCTCCGAAGAAGAGAACGGAGATATGCAAATTAAGACTATTATATGTATATATAGTGTAAGCATTCAAGAAAGCCAAGGGTAGCGGGCATTAGAAAGCCAAGCGTAGTGGAGCCAAAGGGAGGATTGAGCGGGGAAATAGATAGCATAAATTTTTCTAGTTTGATTGTTCTATAGATTTGTAGATGAACTGTTAATAAAGTGATTGTTTTAGACATGTCTACCCTACCTTCCCATCTGTCTGAAGATTTGTTTCCTAATACTGTAATTTCTAATCTTTTCTCTAACGCAAAAGTAAAGAGTTCTTTCTTATTTTCCGTTACGATTCCAAATTACGCTTTAATTTGTGTGATCGCACGGTCATAAAAATCTGCTGAGCTTATGATTCTCACGATTGAAGACCTGTAGGGATAATTCCCTATTGGGCTTTTCGACGCCATTTAAGTCCTTCAGAGTCCCTACATCCTAGACCATGTGATTTATCATGTGATATGGTAAAATACCTTCTATAAAAATGAAGATAAGGAAAAATTAACTCTCTTCTGCTCTATTCTGTTGCAAACTAAAAAAAAGCGGAGCAGTGACTCCAGCCATATGGATATTATGTTCTCTCTCTCATCCAAAATGAATTAACCACCATGAAATTTGAAATTCATCGCCTTGTTTAATTTATTAATTATTTTTAAATCATTATATATATATATTGTGGCCGAGATAATTAAAAAATGTATTGTATAAGTATAATTTTAGCGAATTTAAGAAGGGAGGGGGTAAATGAAGGGTTTTAAAATATGAATTATTATTTTTAATGAATTCTTTTCTTTTCTTTCTTTCTTTTTTGATAAAATATCTGGTAGTATTTTTTATGAATATATTACGTATGTTCTCAAGAAATACTTCGGAGAGAACGTATTTTTGAGAACACGTACAATGACTGTTTTGTTAGCATCAAAAAATTAAAAGCCATTATTTTCATGTATACTACCTGATTTTTTCCGTTGTTTTAGTTACAAGTTTGGATTAACCCTTTGAGGGGCACAATGTTATTATTATCTATTTTTAGAAAGATATTCAGGCAAGGGATAATTCCTGTTGGGTATATTGATCCTACAAGGTATATTGATCATGCAGATAAAAAAAAAATACAATTGAAAAATTAGCAGTCCCCGGATCGGAGAGAGGGGTGTTTGCATAGTTTAAACACGAACGGGTACAGTTTGCACTCGTGCAAACGCTGGAAAATATAACGGTGGCCCTGAAAGGGTCAAAAAGTAGCCAAATTAAGAATGAGAAATGTTGTAACTTACTACAGTATTGTCCGTTGATCGTTTTTCCTTTGTCTAGGAAAGTGAAGTCTTTCTCGCGTATTCCAGAAATTCGCCGCCGTAACTGTCTTGGCTGATTTCGTTCTTTTTGAAGCAGATTCAGCGAAAGAAATCCATTGCTTTGATTATTTTAGGATTTCCCATCTAAATCTCACCGATCAATTGGTGGCAACAACTCGTCTCGTCAGGAAACAAAACTAACCTATGATTCAAAATCAAATTTGTTTCGGAGACGTTTAACAGATGGCAGAACACAATAGTAAAACCGACTTGCGATGTCACCTGAAATGCAACACTGATACTTTTTGAACAACCTTCGGGTGGAGCTAAATGTCTTCCCCCCTTTCTTAAAAAGCTTTTATTTAACTTGATACTCTCGTATACGTGCGTGTGTGCAAAAAAATATGTGTAGGCCTTTTCAGTTCAGAATTTGTACTTGGAATTTTAACCAACTTCCTATCATCCGATCCTGCTGAAATTTTGCATATTCGTATAACTCCTATGACAATGCACATCTATGGTATTATGCTCGAGCAATGACGGACTTAAGGCACAGGCCATGCGTTAAACAATGTACAATTATGTTGAAATTTTGTATATACTTACAGCTTACGGTATTGCCTTTCTAGTTTTAACTTTCTAGACTAGAAAAATTAAATAAATATAAGTAAATTTTTTTTTAAGAACCTTTTATGTAAAAGTGGACTAAAAGGCATAAAAATAACTTTCAAAAATGTAGAATCTATAATTTGTAAAATCTTGAGGCGTCAATACTTCTTTTAAATTCATAAAAAGCAAGCAGCTATGGCATTTAATTTATCAGTAATTATCTAGGCATCGTAGCTATTATTTCCGAAAAATTTATAAGTTATGCAGTATTTTACAATAAAAGAATAAAGTTTGTATATTCTAGATCATCTTTAAATAAAAGTCCGCTTTAAACATGTTTATTTATGTTTTTCAGTGTATTTAAGTACTAGGATCGTAAGCTTACTTGGACAGTAAGCTTACGATCCAACTCATGTTATGTCCAGCTCAGTTTCAAGTTTCTAATTGTAGCTAAAAGAGTGTTGAGTAACGAGAGAAAAGAGTTGTGCCTTTATTGAATTGACCTCAAATATTTCGACATCTTTATATGAGGGTTGTTCAATCAATCATTATAGAGAAAAAGATATACAAACAAATAATTTTAGGTAAATTTAAATTTTTTTTTTCAACCTAATCTTTTAGCTTTATACATTTTCCCTAGTGTTATTCCAACTAGTGTTATTTCCTAGTGTTATTCCAATGTCCATCGAGACATTGTTTTTAAGTTTGGAGATAAAAATAAGTCATTGAGGGGCCAAATCGAGTGGATTTTGTAATAATTCGAACTTTATTGCCATAAATTTAGCCATCGAATCTGCATAGGTATGCACGCGTGCATTGTCTTGATGGAAGAGGATCTTTTTCTTTCTCAAATGAGGATGTTTTTTCTTGATTTCTTCACTCAACCGGTGAAATAATTGATGCATTTTTCTCTCCAGTTTTTGTTTTTCCAAGTAATCGGTGTGATGATTCCTCTAGCATCCCAAATATCCAAGGATTTCATCTTGCTGGCCGATTTTACCGTCTTTGCTTTCTTCGGATCATTTTCGCCTTCATAAATTCTCTGTTTTGACTGTTCCTTTGTCTTTGTAGTACAGTAGTGTATTCATTTTTCGCCCACAGTTATGTATCGACGCAAGAACTAGTCTAGAGTGCGACGTAAAAGCTCCAAAATAGCCTCAGATTCAACCACTCGATTGCATTTATTTTTTACCGAGAGCAAACGCGGCATCCATCTTGCCGAAAGTTTTTTTTCCCAATTCGTGCAAAATTGAAAACACTCTACCTTGTGATATTCGAATAGTCTCAATTATTTCTCGCACTTTGATTCGTGGATCACTCAAAGCAATATCGTGTTCACTCAGTCCGCGAGTAGTCATTTCCACTGGATTTCCACGTCATCTTTTGTGGACGTACGGCCACGTTTGAACTCCTTTTCCCGATTGTAAACAGTTGAAAACACAAGAGCAGATGTGCCAAGAGCTTCAAGTAACTCAACTTTGATTTCTTTCGATGTTAAGGTTTTTAAATATGTTTAATAGCTGTTCGAAACTCACTTTTTAAAATTTTTCTATATAAATACATACTTTTTGCTTCAATCGACAGTAAAAATAGAAACCATGTTATGGAAATAACTGAGACCTAGACAGCTGTCTAGTGAATCATTATGTGGTACAGGCCTGTGTCATATTCGCAAGCTTTATGACAGTCGAATCACAAATTCGAATCCTGATTCTACCAAAGATCTATCGCGGGAAATAATGAGGGGCTGCTGTACATTAAATGAAACTGCTTCTTTAAGGCCTCTCATGGTGTGGGAGTTAGAAAAAAGAGTTACTTGTCTTTCAAGTGTGGTTTCTATCGTTCAATCTGGTTCAGAATTGCGGCTTTTTGTCAATTACCTTTATGTACGAAATGCTTCTATGGGCGAATTTTCTTTAAAATTTGTAACTTCATTTTCATAATTCTTGTTGCACCCAAAAGCGACACGTGTCCCCTATTTTATGCATTATTCACTTTTCGACATTATCTCTGTCTCTTTCCACGTACTTGCTCCTGCGTTTCACTAGTCAAGCATGCGGGCCGCGGTAGCCTAGTGGTCAAGGTTGTGGACTAGCGGCCGGCGGTTTTCGTTCAGTCGCGGGTTCGATCCTTGGCCGCCAAAGACCCGCCGTGTAGCCGGGGCTGATGCACGTTAAATCTGTTCGGGGCCCAAAGTCCTCCCGTTGGCGTGGTGTGGATGTTCGGAGAGGGGGGTGCCAGCTCAGGTGTCGTCCTCGTCACTTGACCGTGGTTCAAAATTACGAGGTCCGTCGCCAATAGCCCTCGTGTTGCTTCTAGTTCGACGTTAATAAAAACTAAAACTAAACTAGTCAAGCATGCCCTTCGGTGATGTATCCGATGATTGTTGCAGACACCGAGCTTTAATTCTAGCATTCATCTTGTCGCCAAAACGAAAACGATGTCCCTTGAGGTGCTGATGCCACTAAAGATTCGCTTTCTAGAGGGGATGATACACATTAAATCTGGTTCGAGGTAGAAAGTCCTTCCGAGAGCGAGATGTAGAAATTTGGAGAGGGAGGTGCCAGCTCAGGTAGTATCTTCGTCACTTGACCAAATTTCAAAATTACGATGTTCATCACCAATAGCCCTAGTGTTTCATCTCAGTAAGATGTTAATAAAACAACCACAGTCCCTAAAGGCGCTGCTTCATCTTCGGGAAGAGGAGGAAATTGCAAAGTGCAAGGTTCCTGTTAGCCGGTCATTTTGTATCTATGAAGATAACGTTAAATATTTATAATTTGCACTATTTTTCTCTCAATATGGTCTAATTGTATTGATTTGGATGCAACGCAAAGTTTCCGAAAGAGCAAAATTCGATGAAAATTTCTGTGTGGAAACGAATTTTTTTCTTCCGATTATTGTAAATATATTTATATATATTTCAGTGATTCATTTGTAAATGTTTGGATTTTTCAGATATTAGATAAAAATTCAAAAACAGAGAGAAAAATATAATTACACATAAGCTATTTCATCATTTTTGAGCTCTTTTCGATGCTATTTTCTGCATTCAATGCCAGAACATCGTAAAGTTATAGCAATTATTGAGAAATAACCGAGATAAATATAATTGGGTAAAATTTATTCTGTATCCTAATGTTAATAAAGCTGTAAATTACAGCAATTCACGTTGATTTGTTAGGTTTCAGGATGCCATAGATTGAAATAAGCAACAGTATCGTAAAATTTTAATAATTTTTCCGGATAATCGAAAAGTTGTAATTATTGTGGGTCTGTACCACCGCCTGCAAATTATCAGACGTTGGCACAGACAGAATTGTATTTACAAAGTTACTATTACTATTTAAAAAAGGGGATATTCAACCCTTGAGCATTTTTTTTTCGAAGATTACGTCAAAAAATCCATATTTTCCTTCTCTTCTTGACAACCGTATGCGACCATACTCCTCGGGCCCTCGAATAAATATTTTTTTTTGTGTCTACTTGAATATTTTTCTTTTCTCGCCCCCCACATCAGTTGGGAGGAGGGAATCCATTTTCAAGCCTTCCGAATGCATCATCTACAGTTCAGTTCGACCTTCGTTGTTCCTTGATGGGGAAGGAAAAAGGGATTTCAACGTGGTCGTGCCTGGGAGATGACATCTCTAGATACCACAGGTCGACCATTCTGCAGCTACCGTGACCACGCAGAATGAAGTGCCTGAAATAGAACAACAAGGAAAAAAAAACACTCGAAGATATATATGCATATATATATATATATAAGTGTGAGAGAGAGAGAGAAAGAAACAGCGAGTGAAGAAAGGATCGGCCCTGAGCGTGGCCGACACGCATCCTGTCTTCGAAATGTCAGGTGATTTGCTGGTGTCGGACTCTATCCAGCTTCTCTCCCTTCACCGAATCTTTAACCCTCACTTGCGAGGATGCATCGTGATTTCAGCCGAGAACCTCATTTCAACTGATTCCTCCCTGTGGCAGAGTAATGCGTTTTCTTTCAGTTGACTTCCGGTTTCTTTTATCCTTATCTTCCAGGTTCCTCTTTCTCTTGGAAATTTAAGGGTTTAATTTTTTGTTTCAGAGCCTGACCTTTCTTGTTCTTGACCGCTCTTGTTCACGATCGTCTTGTAGTTCTCTCTCTTTAGATTTCTTGCACGACATGCGATAGCCATGTCACTAACCATCACTAACACTTTGTGCAAAACAACAATTGAGTTCTTTTTAACCACAAATTGCGTTTCGCTTTCCTTCAGCGATATTTTTAATTGATATAAAACATTCATTCCTAGCATAAATTCACAAATTTATGTAACACATAAATCTTTGCATCAACAACATGATTATGAATCAATATTTTTGAATAAAAAAAACACCCTTTGTGGATTTAATTATTCGTTAATAGCTCCCCTTAATTTTGTGCAGTCTAATTTTAATCCAGGAAATCCAGTTTCTTAATATAGATTAGAGTTTTCCAATTTACATCACTTCCACTATATATATATATATATATATATATATATATATATATATATATAT
>BMAW01121919.1:1157787-1246591 GCA_019974015.1 Nephila pilipes
TATATATATATATATATATATATATATATATATATATACTTTTTTCACTTTCAAACTCAAATATTTTATACAATTTGCTCAAAAATTTTCCTGAATTGCTAATTAAAAGTTATATTAAAATCTCTTTTAGGACAAATTTTAGAAACCATGTCCAAAAGATTCACACTTCCAGTATTTTAATCCATTAAATTTATTAAGGACGATTAGCACTTAGGTGTCCGTATTTATTACAATTAAAATATAAGATAGCATTTCATCTAACATTCGACTCGTCACGCGCGTATGCATTTACCTTGGGTTAATTCTATTTTACTCGAGTTTTACTTGTTGGTTTGAAATTTCTAACATTAAATTTATTCTGCCTAACATTAATCTTATCGTAAAATCGCATATAATATTTTTTTTGCCTTAATTTGTTGTAATTTTTTTTCTCTAAAATCTCTTTAAATTTCTTGATCCGAACAAAGTATTCTTGTTACCTACGGTGTCGAGAATACCCTATATTATTAAGTCGATTAAGGACGAGTCCTCAATTTGTCCACCGCTTGCTAATTTTTTCCTGACAAAGAATTACTCTCGGACAGATTCTTCTTCTACCAATGTGGATATGCAAGTTAAACCTGTCGAGGTCTCAAGTCCTCCCGTTGGTGTTGAGTGGAAGTTTAGAGAGTGAGGTTCCTGCTCAAATGTCGTCCTCGTTATTTGACCGAAGATCAAAATTATGAGATCTGTCGACGATAACCCTCGGGAAACTTTTGAATGCAACGTT
Organism: Nephila pilipes; assembly: GCA_019974015.1. Classification (NCBI taxonomy): domain Eukaryota; kingdom Metazoa; phylum Arthropoda; class Arachnida; order Araneae; family Nephilidae; genus Nephila; species Nephila pilipes. Next base: position 1,158,557 of record BMAW01121919.1, read on the forward strand.
GATAAACAGTCAATCAATCAATTTTTCTGCATCGAATGTCTCTTGGTCAGCATGGAATGTAATTGGGCCGAAATGCTTCTATAGTCACACTTTTCTGTCAGTAACCATTTTACTTTCCCCCATGAATTTATCCAAGATTCTACCTGAATAAACAGTTTGGGTAAGCCCATTAAAAGCTTTTTTCCAAATATCAACAACTCGAAATTGTTAATACAGACCTAATGAATTAACCGTGTCCTCAAAGCTCTTAATTTATTAATCAATGGAAAAATTTTGGTCCCGTCAAAATTCCAAATAGAATTTTCTACATTCTACAAATTAGTAATAGATTTGCTTATGTTCGGAGAAAATCTCATTTGCAAAATATTTGCGATAAGTTATAAAGAAATAATTTCGTCTTCGTTCTCATTTTCTTCATTTAAATTTTTATCCAGCATTTTAAGATCGGAAAGATGAAAAATAATTTTTTGACTTTCGCTTCTTTTGAACATTCAAATTCTAAATTCAAATAATTACAAGCCCCTATTAATTCAATTTCGGTAAAATCTTCTGTATGGAATTTAATTTTTGGTATGTAAAAAGTCGAATCCTTTGCGAATCGATTGTGACGATCTCCTTCGAACTAATTTATAATTTTATTGATGATTCTCATGGATGTCATTACAGTTAGTAATGTCTGATAACTTCAGGATAATTGAAAAAGAAAGATCACTCTAAAAATTTTCTATTCAATTCAGATGTGAAGATTCATTTTCTTCCTTAATTCTTGGAAATTTTGGAATACTCACAGAAAAAAGCACCGCGTTAATATAGAGTTAGACAAATTTTATCACTTACAGAAAAATTCAAGCCTGCAAATGTAATAATAATCCACCGAAAACGCAATAAGTCCAGCAAAAGCGCGGTTCTTCTGACGAATGATAGTTCATCACGACTCTTTATACTTTTCTAATTATTCGATAAACTTTCAGTTACAATACCAATGCTCATTAACCTGTTGTGGTCCGAACCCCAAACATTTGTGGGTAAAATCTAGTAATTTTCCTCGCCTGTAAACAACCAATTTTTTTTAAGTAATTGAATCTAATGGTTATCTATTAAAATTTAAAATTATTATTTACAATAGCGTATTTGCTCCTTGTGCATTAATTCGAGCAGGACACAAGGAATCTGTCTTTTTCTTCTCCGCTGATCGTCCAGAAGCGCCCGTACATCTCAAGCCCTCGAAATCGTCTACTTGTAATATTTTTCTCCTCTCACCCACTCTACAATTGGGGTGAAAAGAATCCATTTTCACACCTTCCGATGTGTATGGATCTGAGAAGGAGAATAGAATTTTTTTTAAATGAACATCACGTTCATGAATTCAGAATGGCCTACAGAAGAGAGCCTTAAGTCTCCCGTCTACCCGCCATTTTGATTTCATCAGCTTAATGTTAATCCTATGGAATTTCGACTTTAATTCACACATCTTTACTATTTGATCAATTTGAATGCAATAAAGTGCATTTGAAAGAGCAATAATAATAATAATAATAATAATAATAATGAAAGCTTCTGTGGAATTACTTTTTTAACTCCGATTTTTAAAAATATTTTTATTCTTATTTCAATTATTCGTTTTTCAGTTTCCCAGTCTTTAAAGAATATTTTCAAATATTTTTAAAAATCGGAGGAAAAAAGTAATTCCACAGAAGCATTCATTATTGTTTACTCTTTTAGATACACTTAACTGAATTCAAATAGATCAAATAATAAAGATATGAGAGCAAAAGTAGAAATTCCATAGGATTAACATTACGTCCACGAAATCAGAATGGCGAGTAGACGAGAACCTTAAATGAAAACACAAATATGACGTCATTTATTTCGTAATTGCGTTTTAAACTTATATTAGAGTTCACCTGTGGAGGGCGCTTCATAAGAACGCGAATGTAAAGGGTAATGCAGCAGTTTATTGAGCTTCGATAACAGACGCTATTCGGACACTCAAGAGTGAGAATAAAAGAAGGTATACGGCCGATTGTGAGTTTCAAGTGGGATATGTAATTCTGAGTATTTACTTACTATGAAAATGCAATAAAGTTTTGTATGCGTGTAAAGATATATGAGGAGTGCCATTATTTGAGAAACGACATCCTGTTTAAATTAATCAGAAGAGAAAATGCGAACGGATCTAACATTCGAGAAGTGAGGACCTAACGCTTGTTTGAAGTTTTGTAGGAAACTTATTTGTAGAGTTGTAGTGTAGGGTAAAACGATTTTGAGATCAATAAATATAATGATATCGACAAGAGTTGTGTTTCCATTTTATTCATTGCCGCGTTCGCGCTACTTTCAAGGAATCAATTATTTGAGTAAACAGAGGGATTTGAAGAGTGTAAATAAAATAAAAAGGACTGTAATTATATATAATTCACGATGTGACTCATTAAAATAAAATCACAAATCGGAAGAAAATCTTGGGTTCGGTTCTGTGCATGCATTAAACCTTTGCTGTCATGCGCCATCGGTGGTGCACTGCTGTATGTTAATTTTGCGTGCCACAAAATCAATCCACAAAATTTTTAAGTTATGTTTGCATCCTCCTATAGGGAGCGCTTCGTGAGCGCGGTGATGTTAGGTTGCGTTTTTTGAAAAAAGATAACTCAGTAACTGATCATAGGTAGCAGACGTTGCTTACTAAAGATATAAATACGATCAGTGCGAAAAAAAATATTGTTATTATTAATTTTATATTCGACCTTTTCCTTGTCTGAACGCTGAAGACATGAATTAAGTAGTAAAAGTGAAGTAAAGAGTAGATAATAGTTATGACTTCGCTCAAATTAAAAGTTAAGTAAGTGAGAGTTTCATAAAAGTTTGTCGTTGTCAAGAGGTTAAGCCCGAGAGTGGTTCGAACGGTATCCGTGTTAAGAATACAGATGGGGTAACTCTCCATAATATTGTCCACCGATCATTTTCCCGTTTTCTAAGTATGTGAGACGTCTTTGCATCCCCCAAACACGTCGCCACAACTTTTTCGCTTTCTTTGGAGCAGATTCACGGGAAACAAACTAATGTTTTTATTGCTGCTTGATTTTCGGTGTATTAATATGAATCTAGGTCTCATATATCATGACAACTCGATGCGGAAGCAATCAAATTTTTATTTGATAGCAGTAGTTGCCAAATCAAAATTAACCTATAAGTCAGTGTCACATTTGATTTAGCATCGTTTAACAGGTAGCAGTATGTAATAGTGATGCCAACTTGCCTTAAAATTACCCTTTATCGTCGAAAAGAATGCTTTTGATCCATCTTCGTATATCCTTTTTGCAAATAACATAGCCCCAATGGCCTGGTCCAGTTCAAAATGTACTTGATTTTTTGTTGTAAGATGCAATTAGTTTTTTTCGAAAGTCTGATAAGGTATACTTTTTTTTTACTTTTCTCTTCTGTTTTTCCCTCGGAAAGGATACCAGACATTTGTCTGAAAACGAGGCTAAAATAAACAAAGGATGAAAAAATGAATTTCCTGAAATATAGAAGTTACAAATGGAGTAGTTTTTTGTGTCTATTGTTGCCACCATATTTAACTGAATCAACATTTTCCACGTTACAATGTCACAAAAATAGACTGAATCTGAAAAATACCGCAATTGTGTACCAAGATCAATAAGGATGATGATTGCCTATGTCAGAATGAAAAAGTTAAAGATATTACTTCAATTGCGATGACAATAAAAGTAAATAAGTCTTATTTATCAAAAGCTGTTATTTTCATATTTTTTTTTATAAAGAGAAAGGGGTTTTGATAACAATGTTTATTTTTCGTTTTGTGTCTGACATAACGTATATAAGTATTATGTAATCACAAGAAGTGAAATATATCTTTATGACTTTTATTAAGAAATTACAAAAATATCTTTAAAAACACCATTATAATCATTAATGTAGGAAGTTTGAGTTCTAGATGAGAAGAATAATTCAAGAGAGATAAGAACTTTAATAAACACATACGAGCAGCGCCATCTCGGTCATAACCGAGCAACTATTTTTGCACCCTTTATTTTCAAATCTGCAAATCAAAGTTTCTCCTTGTTTGCCAATGTAATTTTTTGGTACCTTTTGTGTAAATAATGTTTTTAAAATTCTAAATTAAAGTTTTCATCAATTATATATTTTGTAATAAAAATTGTACATAAATAGTTTTTATACTTTAGCAACCAAATAATTTAATGTTTGAAATAGAAAAACCATATTTTTTTTCAGAAAACTTCTTTCTTTTAAATTAAATTATCTTATTTTATTTGTTAACAGATCCTGCAATATATCTATTTTGTAAAATTAAAGGGCTAATTAAACACTTCTCTTATGTATATAAATTAATTCTCCTCCGAATGAATTCCAAACATGTTCCTTTTTAATACAACTCAAAACTCACGTTCATCAGATATGACGCACTTATAGACAAACACAAGCACATGATATAGATCCAGTTCTTTGTTAAAAAAACATGGCAATCATCGAATCTTATTTTTAATATCTTAGAACACCAATAATTGTTCAAAAAATACACACATTCTGAAGCTCAAAAATGATTCCAACTTTGAATAAAATGAATCGAAGAAAACGATTCTGTGATAGAAAAGTAAACTTGTTTTCAGATATTAAAATTAAAGCGATCAATGTAAAATTGAAGTAAAAAATAAATTACTGAAGCTGATAAAAATATTCTGTTCACATACTAAAATCAAAACAAATGATAAATGAAGATTAAAAAAAATCTCTATACAAAGTTTTACAAAGAACAGATTTAGTCACGCAAGGTGAGCCTTTTTTATAATTATTATTAAATTACTCAATTAAATATAAGAGTTAAAGGAAACGATAAATTATTAAATAGAATATATTTAAGCTTAATGTAATTTAAACTAACAAAAACGACAAGTTATTAAATTGAATATTATATCAGCTAAATGTAATTAAAATTAAAGCAAACGATAAATTATTAAAATTGAATACATTTAAGCTAAATGTAAATAAAATTGAAGCAAACGGTAAAGCATTTAAAAGTGATCCACTTAAACCAATAGCCCCTTGGGTGTATAATAATTAAATTAATTGTATATTAAAAGAAATGTAACTGATTGTTTCCGTAAAATAAAATGAAATAAATATCTACATATTAATATATTTTCAATATCCTTACATAACTATGTTCATTATATTTTAATTAAATATACGGTTGTAAATTATAAAGCACTTTTATTTTGAATTTTGAAATTATATATATATTATTCTAAATATTATACATAACTGAAACTGGAAAATTTTAGAACTGTAAATTTTTTTTTACCAATAAAGTTATTTTCAAAAATTATAATCCTAACGCTTTTTTATAATTTATACTGTTGTTTCTTTCTTTCTCCAAAACTTCAAATTAATTTTGATTACAATAATTCAAAAAGGGTGGGAAATAAAGTTGACAAAATTACGTTCAAAACGTAAAATGAATAATATTTTTACTCTAACTTTGCTTTATAAGTTTAATATAATTGTAAATGCTTCAGAAAAGTAACTTAATTTTTTTTATAAAAGAATTTTATTTTCTTATTATTGCAATATTACAAAAGATATAAATTATTAAAAATGTAAATGTAAAAATAAAAAGGAAGATCAAATGATATTCCGAGTAAAAGGTAACGAAATTTAGTACACACCCTATAAAAATTACGATTTTGCTTGTAATGAGACGGTGTAATATTTTTATTTCTTCAAGAAACCAATATTTGATTACCAGGAAAAAAAAATATTTTGGATGAGGAAATGATTGTCAGAACTGAAACTAATATTGAGATTGGGAAAATTCTCAGTCTGATGACTGAGATAGGTAAATTTCTGAATGATATTGGAATGGAAGCTTAATGTAGTCATGGATAGGTACAACAAATTATCCAGAAGCATTAAAAATTTGGACAAATAGCAAATGAATTTAGAAAATGCTGAAAAAGAGAACTCTCTCTTGAGCTCAAATATCACAATAAACATCATTCGAGAAGTAAGAAAAATTTCTAAACCGAGCGTTGTAAAAATTGACTCATCTATTTTAAAACAATAAAGAAGAAAATATATTTCTGCAGAAACAATTCGAATAGTGCTCCGAAAAGCCAATTATAATGGTCACGTAGCTGGAAGAAAACCCTTCAGTTCCAAAGCAAATAGAGAAAAAAGGGATTATATTTTACTAAAAATCATATTTCAAAGCCTCAATATTTCTAGAATAACGTAATATTTAATGATGGAAGATAATTCAATGTTTTTTTTGGAAGTGATGGTATATTTAGTGGAATCCTAACTCTGAATTGCTTCCTCCGAACACAATACTCACTGTCAAGCACGGTGTTAATTAAGTTTTATGAGGTTGTATGTCTGCGAAAGGAGTGGGACAATCAAACTCTTTTTATTAACTTAGTTATGGATGAAATGAAATAATCGGATGTATTGAAGAATAATTTAGCATTATGAGCTCGGAATAACGATCCAAAATACATGGCTAAAATTATTATATTATTGTTGTTGTACAGATAAAAATACAATTGCATACACCACCTCAATCTCTCGATCTCATTACAATTCCTATCAGTCGGAAAATTAAGTTCAAAAGGTCTACGAAGGTTATTTTTTTAACCTACAGTTGAGCAGGAAGAGACAAGAGTACATAACAAGAATTTGTTACCAAAAGTTATGTACAAACATGGTTACTTTTCAACATAATCATTCTGAAGATTCAGACATTTGTCATATCGGTGGACGAGTTTTCCGTTCCCCTCTTCGAGGAAAGTTGCCTCAAGTGATGTGAGATAGACTTGTACTTCGTTTCGAAGCTCTTCATAGGTTTATAAGTCTTAGCCTCCTAGACAGTTCTTCAATTCAAGGAAGAGACGAAAATCATTCGGCGCTGAGTCACGGCTATACGCCGGATGATTAAACATATTCCATTTAAACCACTCCAAAAACTGTTGGGTTACAACAGCACTGTGAGGATGGGCGTTGTCATGAATGAAAACAACAAAAATTAGCATTTCCCTTCTTTTGTTTTAAATGGCTCTTCGAACTCATCATAAAGTCTGGCAATAAACAGCTGCATTGATCGCAGTCCCAGGTTCCCTAAACTCAACTAGCAAAACACCGTTCTTGGTCATAAAACCCGCAGTCATAACTTTCCAGCAGTTGAAGTTCGTTTTAGCAGACTAGCATTCCTGTCCCCCTTCATCGCGAACGTCGTTTCGCCCGTCTTTAAATTGTCTACACCATTTACGCACAACGTCACTCATTAAGTTTTCAGATCACTCGGCTCATTTTTCAGGGAATTTTGGCTGCATTCTGTTGGAAGAAAACGAATAACAATATGCAGCTCGCACTAGGCGAGTATCAATTGTATCATCTATGTTTGCGTATCTACAGCTCAGCTTAAAATCGTGAGATAGCTTCGATAATAGCAGAGGCTATAGTTAGAGAGATGCGCAATCTCCCACCTTCATATCTTCCCCTCCTACCATTTCTCTGGTTGCTTAGCAGCTCGATTGGAGGTTGAAGAAAATGACCCTTGCATTAAGAACAAATAACACTTACAAGTAATATCACAAAAAATTGGCAAAACTATCTAGCGAAACAGCATAAAATCTTTCAAATCAGTGCACGCCATTTAGAAGATAATCTAAATGCAAAAGGATATGCAACGAACTAGTACTTTATTTTTTTTTTTTAATTACGTAATTATACTAGGTGTATACTCAGTTTTCTGACTTAGAAATCTGTAACTTCCAAGTAAAAATTATGGTAATAAAGATATTAATGATAGCTCACTTTTGTTATTTAGTCTACTAAAGTTCTTCGTGAGAATTTTAATAGATAAATGGGAAACTTAAATGGTTATTTTAAGAATATCGTTTTACACCCTTAAGAAGGGAAGTGAGAGGTATCACTGCAAATTTATCCATTTCTGTATCTTATTATGAAGCGTTAAGGTTGCACCCATATTTTTCTTTTTGTACAGGATTCGTAATGAGCGTTACTTTATATAATACAATTTAATTAATATGGTGAAGTGTGTTTTTGAGAAATATAATAATCACTCAAATGGGAAAAGAAAATTACATAGATCAGTTAAATGAATTATAATATGTAAAATGAAAACTTGATTGAGAAGCATATGTTATGTGGGATATTTAAAAAAGTATATAATATCTGGAATGTTTAATAATTTTATTCAAAACCTAATGGGCATTAACCTATTAAATTTTCTTGATTTTACCATATTTAAAGTTTATCATACTTTGTAATTTAAATCCATCACACACAAAAATGGCTGTTATTTCCTTTTCCTCCGATAAAAAATACTTTACAATGCTAATTCCATGCAGAATATTACTTCTTTCCTTTACTATAGAGTGTTGCTTAGTTTTTATAGTAATAGTTTGAAATAAGTGAAAGAAAATCTCGATTGAATTTCATTTTGATTTCGTAAGCTTAATGTTAATCCTATGAAGTTTCGACTTTAAGTCTCACATCTTTACTATTTGATCTATTTCAATGCAATAAAAAACACCTAAAAAGCAAAAAATAACGAAGGTTTCTGTAGAGTTATTTTTTTCCTCCGATTTTTGAAAAATATTTTAAACTATCTTTTAAAGACCGAAAAAACTCTTCAACGAATCATTAAAATAAGGATAAAATATTCTTAAAATTGAATGGAGAAAGTAATATCGCAGAAGTCTTCATTGATTTTTTTTTCTCTTTCAGATGCACTTTATTGCATTCCACTATATCAAGTAGTAAAGATTTGAGAACGAAAATGGAAATTCCATAGGATTAACATTATTCTGACGAAATCAAAATGGCGGGTAAACGGGAGCCTCAATATAGGCCAATAAACTTGCTCCTACTTTTTTCAAATAATTTCTTAATTTTTGTGTCTAGTAAATTTGTATCTGAATGCGTTTTGACATTTTGATCAGTATTTAACCATTATGACCACTACTTCTCAACAGAAGCAATTACACATATTTGTCCTTCAAAATCGACGGAAGTTTTAATCGAATATGAATATTAAAAAAAGGAAGTAATTTACAGAATAGACGACACATGCTTTAAAAATGATTGATTAATACATCTTATCGAGGTAAGGAAATAGTTCAAAATTTTTTCAGTTGTTATTTTTTTACTGTACACTAGATGACGCCGCAGCCAACAAAATGAGGTCATAGTAGATGACGTCATCTAATGTAGCTTAAGGATAATAATGATGCTTTTTTAAAATATCGTTTGGTAAATTAATTTTACTTTTTTTACAAAACTGTTTTAATTATTTTTTGATTGTTTGCAGAAAATCTTTTGCTATAATTTCTACTTTTGTAATTGTATATTGTAAACTTGTAATTTATCGAACTAGCAGACTGAGATGTTGTGCATGTGTGAAATATGATTCGTATCTCCAATAAAACAATATTTATTTCAGAAAGGTGAGTGTATTTTCAATCCACTTACGGGATATGAACTTTTTGTTGCACAAAGTTTTTGCTTATTTGAAATGGTTTTTTTTACCCTCTGGAGAAACAGAGGAGGTAGTTTGACCTTTAGTGACGGGTGATTTTGAACCTTCGATCTATCAGTACGGAGAAAATTCAAGTTGTTTCAAATAGTGAGTTCGGGTTCTGGTGAGTAGCGAGGTTGATACACGTTAAATCTAAGTTGAAGATCTTGTCGAGGCATCAAGTCCAAACGTTGTGATGATGAGGAAGTTTAAAGGTAAAGGCACCGGATCAGGTATCGTCCTCTTCACTTGAAGGAAGTTAAAAAGTACGAGATCCGTCTCCAATAGCCTTTGTGTTGCTTCTATATACAACGCAAAAAAACAATCAATCAATCAATAGTCGAGCGTGTTCAAAAGAATTCTTCACGTTAAACGATAAATTATCTTTCTGGAGCAACTGAAGAAGAGTGATTCTGTTCACGAGCTTATAAGGGCCGGCGATGTTCGAGAACAGAATGCTTGAATTTCACAGAAAACCCTGCTGCGTGGAGTAATATAAACTTCTACATGTTGAATGGAAAGATGAGCCGCAAACACCGCATTTGGTGTGATGTGGAAGTTAGGAGAGTGAGGCAGCACTTCTGGTATCCTCGCAAAGTGAACAGAAATTTAAATTACGAGGTCCATCGCCGCTGTTCTTAGTATTGCTTAAAACCTATGCGATTTCAAAATTTACGAAAAATATTCGTAAAGCAATGTTTAAAACTAAATGAATATTATAATAAAAATTGATAAAATGTTCTTAGTAATTTTTTAGTAATCGATAAATACTCGAATTTATTGCATTTTAAAGATTATTATGAAACATATAAAATCTTTTTAGAAGAAAGAAATTTGAAATAAATTTTTTTATAATACTTTGAAAAAAGGCTTTGTTTAGGTTTAATATTAACGTAGATAAACGAAAGCTGTTACAGATGGACATCATAACTTTGAGTGGTTAATCAGGTATGAACAACACCTGATTTAGTATCTCATACTCCCAATTTCCACATTAAGTGGAGGCTGTAGTAAATTAATGGTCTTGGTAACATGCTCATTGCTGGCGCTTTTTCAGTCGAGTCGTAGGTTCGAATCTTGGTTCCAATAATACTTTAAGGATTCGCGTTCTTGTCGACCAATTTTTACCTTTTCCTCCCCTTTTTAAACATCTTGATACACGTTGTTTGGAATAGCATAGGTTGATTTGACTCTTGCGACAAATACTTCAATTTTCACTCACTCACTGACTGCTTAAGACCCATCGTGAGGAGGGCATGATGCATTTGAAATCTGTGGAGGCTCATTGGTCAATAGTTTGCGTTGTGTAGAAGTTTTTAGAGGGTGGTGACAGCTGAGGTGTTGTTATTCTCGCTAGACCTAGAAAGAGATGCTAAAAATGACGTGATCCGCTGATAATAGTCCTCTTATTTTGCTTCTAATTCCGACGTTGGGGCCATGGCAGCCGAGTGGTCAAGGTCATGGACTCGAGGCCGACATTGTTTTCTGAGAGTCGTGGATTTTTACAATGACGCCACCAAAGATATGACGTGTAGCTAATCTGATGCGTGAAAAATCTGGTCTCGAACCTATGTCCTCCCGTTGATATGGTGTGGAAGTTAGGAGAGGGGGTGCCAGCTCAGGTATTGTCCTCGTCTCTGATTCGAGGTACAAAATTACGAAGTCCGTTACCAATAAGTAATCCCTATCTAAGTGTGGTGTCAATTAAACAATCCATCGATTATTTAATGTAGTGCCACTCGAATAATGTCGCTCAATAGTTCTTAAATGGAATCCAGACTTGAACCCCTATTTCGATTACCACAAAGCTTAGGATCTTACAACCACCAAATTGGGCTTCATAAAAATGCATTAAAAGATTCGAAAATAAAAATAAACTCAGTCGCATTGAAATTTTTTTAACTGTCAGTAAAAAATATTAATATTTCAACCGTAACCGCTTTTATTCAACTTTTCATAAGGCATTCCATTCCATTTACATATTACTATTCCAAGTTACGAAAATATCACAGCGTTAGAAATATTGCGCCTTTAATACCTACTATATTTGAATATTTATATTTATTTCCCCACCGAATCCGATGCACTTAAAAATTTTAACTTTTCAATAATGCGCGGGAAAGAAATTAAATTGAATGTTAAGCGTCGATGATAAAAATGTGAATCACTATACGAAGAGCTATAAATTTAGCTATTTGAAATTACTTGTCCAAAGAATATTAACGAAAAATGCTGTTAAGCTGTGCGATATTGCTTTTTGAAAGCGATAAACACGCGGAATGTGTGCACAAAATAAGTGCGGGGTATATTCAAAATGAAAAGTTCCAGAGTGATAATTTTTTTGTTATAAAACCACAAAAAAAATTGAGTAAAAAAGGAATTTTCATAGTTTAAACAAAGAAACACGATTCTCTTCTTTTGATGTCAATTAAATTCTGATGCGTGTTTTGCCTGTTTTTAAGAACATATTAAGAAATGTGTTCTTGTATTTTAAAAATATATTTCGTATTTTACTAACTAAAAAAAATGTTTTTTGCTTTGTTTTTTTTGTTTAAATTGTACAGTTTTTTTCTTGTGGAAAATTCTTTGCTGTATTTTGTCTTCTCATGGTATTTTGAGATCGTGACCAAGTGGTCATGATCGCTAATTCATGACTGGCGTAGTGTCAATCGAGTCAAGGACTCAAGCTTGGATCTACTAAAGATTTCTCGTGTAAAGTCCCCCCCACCCAGGGCTTACCTTCTTCAGAGAACGGGAATCATGACCTCGCGGCAACCTATTGATATTTTTCTTTCCAATGGGGTTTACTGTTTTTGGTAAACATAGTTGATGTGCCGTGGGATTTTTTATTTTAAAGTGACCATTTTTTATTTTCGATATTCTTTATCTTTCAATTTTGCTTTTATTTTCTATCTTTTTTACGTCTAGATCAGTTACACATGGTTTCTCGCAGCATCACCCGCGTGGTGATTGAGTGTTAAAGAATAGTCCCACAGTAGCTCATACATGTCGTAAAAGGCGACTAAAATGGGTACCCAGTGTCTTGGGGGTATAGCCGGGCACCTTACCACTGGGGATTATATCAGGGGACCTCAGGGATTTGTCTTCTTTAAGTAGGTACCGGCATCATGACCCTGAGGCACTCTAATGATATTTTTCTTTCCCATGACATTTATTGTCTTTGGTAAACACGGGTGACGCGCCCCTGGGGTACGCTGTGCGATCCTTCTCAATTTTCGACCCTCCTTCTTGTCAAACTTTTGAACTTTTTTCTATTTTTTTCCAAACATACTAAGCACAGTTACATTTTGTTTGGCGCGGCATAGTCACATCTGGCTCTTGTACCATTAAACTTCACTTCACTTGGTGGATCACAGCCAAATTCGGCTCTTGCTCTACAAAACTACTTTCGCTCCCTCATCCATTGTGTAGCGAGGTGAACACAAGTTAAATATGTCGAAGCTCGAGGTCCGCAAGTTGATGAGATGGGGCAGTTTTGAAAGCGGTGTGCAATTCAGGTGTGGATGGAGAAGAAACTACGAGGTTCGGCAGCAGCAATCCTCGTATTGCTTCTGAGAGGAATTTAATGAACAATCAATAAGTTTTAAACATTTGTGCATGAATGTAACTATGTCAAAATTTCAGAAGTTTACATATTTGACAGTTTGAAAATTCCTATTTTAATATCTCTCAAAACTTAAAAAAAAATCATCCCTATTTTCTTTGCTCATCACTTACTAAAACAAGCAAAGAAGTAAAACTGAACTCAACAGGGTGAAATATCGGGAACTTATAGAAAGGAACACCGAATGACAAGAGTGACATTTCTAGAATAAAATTCTTTGAATAGCGTGTCGAGAGACAACTTGCGTGAATGTTTTGAAGAGCAATTTAACATGTCCTTTCTCGAATGTGGAATATTGCATGTCGGGGCTCCAAAGTGATTATTTTTGGATTTTGCGTGATATATCAAAGGTGTTTAAACTATATACACATGACAGAAAAGGACAGTTCTAAAAGTGCAGTTAAAAATTCCGCGACCATTTGATTTATGTAAAATTTAACAAACATACCAATCTCATATGAATAACTCAAACCAATGGTTCACATCTTTCGTTTTTTAGATGTTTGAATCAGTTAATGTAGGAAGGTAGAAATACTCTTAATATATTAAAGAAAACAAGGCATACAAATTAAAAGTTTTAAAATTATTTTCAAAATAAATTGCTGAAAATCACGAGAGAGAGAGACTACAACTCCCATTTCAAAAACTGAAGAAAGAAACTTTGGGAGGAATATTACAATCGAGGTTATTATAGAGAATATCAGCCCTAAAAATTGTGTTTAAAGAAATCACGAAGAAAATAAATACAGGATTATTCAAAATGAATCACCCGATTTCAAAATTCCATATTTTCAGAATTAAATGACATAAAAAATGATAAGTAATACATGAATACAAAGGATAAATGTTGGAAGTTTTATATTGTGAACAATAAATGACTCTCCTTTGTTCTTGGTGAAGCTATTTCACGAAAGCTGTTTTAGAAGCTTTCATGGAGCAATCTCGTAGTTGGATAGGTTGCAATGGACCAGATGACTTGATGTTGCACGACTGGCCACCTACGTCACCTGATATGGCCCCACACGATTGTTTCCTTTGGGGGTTTGTAAAAGATAAAGTGTATGCGTCAACATTATATGAACTTAATGCACCTTTGTTGCTGTACAATACATTACCACAGACACTTGATAACGTGTTTGATAGGAATTTGCATATTGAATTGATAATATACGCATAGCTAAAGGAAGTTATATCGAATAACTGTAATTTTTTTTTTGTATTTTCCCTTTGTTTTTATGTCTTTCTTTTCATTTGGTGTCGTTTATTTTGGAAAATATAGCATTTTGAAATCAAATGATTCATTTAAAATAATCTTGTATTTCTCTCCATTCTCTATTTGACACTCAAAATATCAAATTTAAAGCATATGTTTAATATTGGTAATGGGCCACAGATTGAGATGTTTTTACTTTATATTCTGAATTGCCCCCCTTTCCAAAATGAAGATAATTTATTACAAAGAATTTCGAGTTGGATCCTATTTTAGTACCCACGCTTGAGCGGCCGCGATAGTGGAGTGGTCAGTGTCACGAGCTCATGGACGACATTATTCAGTTGAGTCATAGGTTAGAGTCCTGATATCACTAAAGACCCAACATGCAAGGTATGGCTATTAAATAATGAGACAGACGCTGTAAAACATTTTATTTTGAGTACATACATATTAACTTATCAACTTCAATATACACCCACCTCTATCCCTACAATGCTCCATGCGAATCTTTCATTGTTCGAAACAGAGCTGGAAGTCTTCTGTCAGCTCCTTCAGGACGCGGGCCGCTTTCTCTTTGACGGCTTCAACGGCCTCGTATCTTGTTCCTTTTAATGGAGATTTCACCTTAGGAAACAGATAGAAGTCGCATGGTTCAAGATCTGGTAAATAAAGGGGAAGGTCTAACACTGGGATGCTGTACTTGGCATAGAAACTTTTTGACACGCAGTATGTAATGACTTGTTCTTTCACAATGTGGGTCGTATTTTCTTTATTCTTTCACGGAGTTCAGAAAGAACATGAAGGCAGTTATGTTGATTAATAATTTGACATTCAGGAACCCAGTGAAGGTACACAATCTCATGAATATCGAAACAAACAAACAAACAATCAACATCATTGTTTAAAATTTTAATTCGTTCATTCGAACATTTTTGACTCTCGGTGTTCCAGTGCATGGATTGGTGCTTCATTTCAGGATCATAAGTAAAAACTTAAAAAATGCTACACATTATTATCCTTTCCAATCAGTTTGGGTCATTTTCAATGGCATTCATTGAAAATGACCCAAACATTTAATTGAAATAACCAAACAGTACAAACATTTTTGCGAGCTTCTTTTTCAAACGTGAAAATTTTTGGTACCATTTTTGCACACACTTTTTGCATGTTAAAATTGTTATGTAAAACTTGCTGTACGGATTCCTTGTTATTTCCTATAGTCTCAGCAATCGCCCGAATTTTAAACTGACGATCAAATTAAACAAGATTACTGATTTATTCGATATTGTCATTCGCTTTCGACGTGGAAGGGTGACCTGGGTGTGAATAATCTTCAACGTCTTCTCGCCCATCTCGAAAACGCTTAAAACACACAAAAACACGTGGACACGTTAAACAAGCATTGTCATACATTTCTTTAAAATAAAATTCAATAAATTACAAGGTTCAGTAGTGACTTTTCCCAAGTTTCATGTAAAATTTCACAATAATTCTTTAATATTTTGTTACACTTATCATTTTCCCGGCGAATTAAGAAAATAACTAATGCGAACGAAGGCCACGGTTGTATGGATCTGTTTACAGAAGCGAGAGGCACTGCATTCTAAAGAAAAGACTTCTCGCTAAACAGCCATCGATCGCTGGCGTTCGGCGCATATGTACTTCTGTAACAATGTCAGTCTCGTTATTTAATATCCACACCTCGTATATCGGGTTTGATGTAGGTTAGATCAGACGGGGCTCCAATTCTCTCGAGGTGTGATGTGGAAGTTAGGAGAGTGGGGTCCATCTCGAGTGTCAACACTTGATTGTGAGAAAATAACGACTCATCCCCAATAGTTATCCCTTGCTTCAAAGTACGACGTTACTAAAGCAATCAATCAACACCCACCTTTGGCGACGGAAAGGGAAAGGCATTAAATTCTGCAAAATAGATTCTAATTCTGACACTCCTTTAGTATGGGAAACAGTAAAGGCAACTCCTCTGGAATATACGATGTATTTCGAAACTCATAGGCAGAAATGTAAGGGGTGATAGAAAATATATAAACAAGCAATTTACTCCGTGCAATGCGTAGACGGAGAACAAGCGGTTCACCGTTCGGCTCTGCGTTATTTGGCGCGATTTTTTTTTGTCTCATTAAAGATGGAAACTTAAATAGGATTATATCGTATTATTGAAAGTACTCGTATTATAATTTTTATAAATTGTACATAAAATTTTCTTTTTGAATTAGAGGTTATAGGTTCAACTAGATAGAAAGACAGATGCATTCTTTTTTTTATTCTCAATAATTGAGGTACGAATGATATGAAAGTTTTTCCCCCCTTCTTTTATTCTTTCAAAACCACCTCTAGAAAGCGATAAAATACGTACCTTTAATAAAAGCTGTACATTCCAGATCATAAACTGAAGTTGAACCTAGAAAATAAACTTTTAAATGCCTCTCAAAGTGCGCTTAAAGGGCTTGAAAAGTTTGAGTCGTTCGATACCTTTATATACATCTCCAAAACAAGAATGTTTCATGAAATAATCAAAATGATGTCAATATTGAGGGGTTACACTTGTAGTTTTGATTTTTTTATTGAAATACCGTCCCTCGAGATTACCCAAAAAGAGGAAGTAACTTCTCTCCTTATCGTGATGAAAAAATCGTTTTATTAAATAAGAAACATAGCACTAAGCAATTCGTTTGAAAAGAAAAGTTTATTTACGTACTTAATCTTAAAGACGGATGGTTTGATTGGACAGTCAATATCTCGCTCGAGTGATCGCGGTAGCTGAGGAGTCATGGTCCCATCAGCGGAAATGTGGGTTCGAGTCCGGATGCTACAAAAAGCCCCTTCTGTGGCGGGGCTGATGCACATTAAATCTGTCGGGGATCGTAGTCATCACATTGGTGTGGTGTGGAAATTTTTGAGAGTGGTATGTCGGCTAAGGTATCGTCCTGGTCATCTTGACCAAGGCTCAAAATGAGGCGTCCGTTGCCAATAGTTCTACTTTGCTTGTAACTGCGAAGTTACTAAAGCAAACACTTCAATCTACGTTAAATTGCATGAGTTTCTCAAGAATTTAACTTGAAGTAGCCCTACCTAACAGTCTTCCAGATTCGAACTTCGAGCCCTACCAGAAATATACAGCTTACTACTATCGATTCCAATGACTGACAGTAGTGCAAAATTATGAGGTCCGTCTCCAAAAGCCCTTGTGTTGTTTCTAAGAGTGATGTTTTAAATAACCAATCATCTGGCTCTAAAATATTTCTAATATAGTTTTCTTTTTCTTTTTTAAAACAACATTTATTCTGTTTCTTTGTAATAATTGCTGATTGATGTTTCCTGATTATATGGGAATAATATTTTTTTTTTCAAATTGCCGAGTAAACGTTTCGCTTTTCACACTTGTACGTGTTGCAACGGTGGGCTTTTGTGAACTTTCTCTTAAGTAACATTCAAGGTTTCTGGCTTTATACTTAAATTTTCAACTCTTTTCCTCCAAAACAAAACGGGATTATTCAAGTTAAATGAAGCATAATGAATTAAGGATAGAAGAACGAAATATAACTGAAGTGAGGGTGGGTAGTTGATAGTGAATAGTAGGTAGATCCTTGTATGTTAGAAATTTAGAGGGATTTGCTGAAGCTAATCTTCTGTAATTAAAGGCAGAATAAGTTGTAAAAGGTGTTTGAACCTTTTGGTATCTGGGAAGCATCTCACTCAGAATTGGTAAACTCCTAAACGCTATTGTATGAATCTAAACTCAGAAGTATTAAGGGAAAATAAATGCATATATATATATATATATATATATATATATATATATATATATATATATATATATATATATATATGAACTTGTAGTTGCATCAGTATTGTTTAAATTATTGAAGATATCAATTACTGGAAATAAAAAATATTTCAAGATATAAAATATTAACAAAATCGCAGAACTCGAGATTTACCATTTTCCTTTTTTTTTCATTTTCTTCAATATGGAGGGAAAAAATTCAATGTCATATTCATATTTTGAGATTTAAGAATCCCAACACACACATCCAATTTCGATGAGATTGTTGAACCTCAAGCGTTTTTCATTTTTCTTTATCCCTTCTTCTTCTTATAAACAAAAAATTCAGAAAATCCTCAAAGCGTAGGAGCCAATTTAGGAAAAAATCTTTCATTTTATATTTCAAGTTGTTAAATCTAAATAGGAATCACGAAAATTTGAAAAAGATTTTGTGTTTGAACTTGATTTAAAGTTGAATATAAAAGTATCAAAGGTTACAGTTGCATTAGAATGACAAGAGAATTCAATAATAAAATTCTAAAGCGGTTTGCAATCGTTTCGATACGTTAGAAATCTGAAATTTATTTCAAATTTTCAAACACGTACCAAGAGAAATAATTTAAATATTACAAATAAAAAGTAAGAATTTTAAAAATCTTTAATGTTTTTGAAATTGGTGTCATGGATGCGTAAAATAATACATTTGGGGCAAAAAACTTGTCAGTATAAGAGAACAATTGAGTCATTTTATACTCTATATAAATTAGAAAGAGCAATATTGCTAAAAAGTTAATATAGGGATCCATTTTATACAGAGGTAGAAAAATTGTAAATCGTTTCTAATATATTTTTCGTTACATAATTTAAATGAAAAATTAATTCACTTATACAGCGTTTCAAAATGAATTTATTAAAAGTAATTAAAGTAAGAGTTCAAACAATGATTAATATTACGCCTACCGGAAAGTTCTGCCCATTTGGGAAGTGTAGAAAGATAATACATTTTCGATACATTGAATACTTTTTGCACAATATAAATTTTCTCATTATTTTAGACCTCTTGTCAGTGTGAAGGTAATTTATAAATGCCATTTCTTAAAAAACCTTGTTTTTAGAGGCGGAAAACTCGGGTAGTGTTCAGGTAAGAGTTTTCAATTTTTTCCTTCAAAACATTTTACGGGTGGAAAAACAGGTGATACTCAGAGGGTGCTCTGTCAGGAAAGTAAGGTGGATGCGACAGAATTTTGCTCCTAGCCCTGCAATTTTCTGTTGAGTCTCCAAAGCAGCAAGTGGTGTAGCATTGCCACGATGCAATATAATGTGCTTCATACTGGACCTCGCCGGCATCTTTTCTTTCAGTCTTTTGTTTAAATCATCCATTTGCTGAAAGTATCTCTCCGAATTGAGCTTTCTGTTAGGTATCAAAAGCTCGAAATGTTTTATTTCTTGGACATCCCACTCTTTGCCCAGCGTTCCCTTGTTCAGACTCAATCAAGATTTAGAGGTGGAGGGGACAGATAGTTCACGCTGAAAGTATGCTATTTTCCTAACGCTGTATTCAAAAATAATAAATTTTTCATCACTAGTTATCATTCAGTTCAAAATGAGTTTGTTTTCATTCCGAGCAGACAGAGACATGATTATGACGATTTGATTAAGTTTATGACGATTCGATTAAATTTTCTCACTTAACTCAGGAGGCAAAAATGAAAAATGTATTGTTTTCTTTCACTTCCCAAACGTACAGAGCTTTCTGGTTGTCCTATTATACAACCCGAATCATTTAAATGATTTTTAAAAAACACTTCACGGAAATTTCTAGATATGTCTTTTTGAAATACAGTTAGCAATAATTTGGGTCATAATAAGGATACCATTTAGCGGAGCTGAAGTAAGTTAAATCCAGTCGAAATCCCAAGTCCTCCCGTGGCGTGGTGTGGAATTTGAGACAGATGCTAGCTCAGGTTTCTTCCTCGACACTTGACTGAAGTCCAAAATCACAAGGTCCGTTGCTAATATTCTCGTGTTGCTTCTCACTGCTACGTTAATAAACAATCACTCACAGGGTCATATGATTTGCAATGACTGAATCAACTAAAAAAAAACAGACTTGTGACATCAAACAACTTAAAATTAACTACTCCACTGTAATAATAGTTCTGTTTCTGAACGCTAAGTCCTGCTATGTGGATCGATATTGTCCCCACCGAGACTTTTCTCTTGGATTTGACAGTTTGTTTTTGTTCGGGCGTTTGTCGTATTATGGTGCCCAAGTGATTCCTTTTTTCCTTCTCTTCTAATTTAAGATAATGCACTCGTTAATTTTTATGGTCTTCAATAGATACATTTTATGAGAAAAGGAAGGAAAAAAAAACACATGCTTTTGTTTGTTTATAGTTGCTATAAATATGTTTGTTATTTATTTGACAAAATGTTGTCAATAAAAGATTTTTAATGATTTTGCTTTATTTGCGCAGGGAGTTTTAAAGAGATGATTTTTAATTTGATTGAGTAAGAGAGAAGACACGTGTAACAATGTCGCCAAGAATACATCTTGTCATGAATGGGAACAAATGAATTCAATTACATATTTTTGATATTCAAATTATTCTTTAACAGTATGTGTTTACTTAAACTTTCTCAAAATTTATTTCGATTGTGTTTAATTCTCACAATGTCTCTGGATTATTTCTTCAATTTATTGATTGCGATTTGATTTCCATGGTACTCGTGCTTGAACGACGATACTTTTTTTTACTTAATGGACGATGTGTAACCCCCGATTATTACAGATTTCTTCACCTTCCATTCTCAGTGTATAAGACTCACTAATCTACAAACTCAAATGAATAAACAGACATACAACGATGATAATCAAGCTATTTTATTCAGATCTAAATAATCAATATTCAATCTCTATAGTCTTCTTTATATCAGGTAATAATCTCAATACGTGTCTCATCTAACGTGTAATATAAGTAGCCTCTGTAGCCTAATGTCATAGTCGCGATCTGGGGGCCGACGTTGTTTTCGTTAAGTCGCGGGTTTAATTGCTGATGCCACCAAAGACTCACCGCGTTGTAGAGTCGATGTACTTTCAATCTGTTGAAAGTCCTCCCGTTGGCGTGGTGTGAAAGGTTAGTGAGTGAGGTGCCCTTTCAGGTGACATCCTCGTCTCTTGAAAGAGGTTAAAAGTGATTTCATCGCAACTAACCCTCGTATTTCTTCCCCGAGCGAGGTTAATAAATAAATAATAAATGAAAAAAAAGCGTTTAATATAAGAAATTAATCTTTGTCTTGCCGAACCAATTGGGTTAGAATCCTTTGAAGATTTATAGACGAGGGTTCGAATCATTCACACTTGTAGATACTATCTGGATTCACTTCCAAATTTTCTTAACGCAGATCTGATACAGATGTTCAACTTGATAACTTTTACTCATTATCTTTATCACTCACTAAACTACCGACATAAGTGTTAAATTCTTCGCTGCTTATCGATATATCTCTTCAATTTTATTCAATAGCTCTAATGCAATGTATGTAAGTCGCGCTTCATTTATTGGGAGAAATTTTTAATTCAAGCACCACCATGGAAAGTCCCCAAAGGGTTAATTGAAGGGATAAATGCAATAGAATCTATGCGATTATTATTTACAAGCTGGATTTGAGAAAGATAAGAGTTTTATAACAATGTTTAACTTTCATGATTTTTGGAAAAGTTTCTAAACGATGTATATTTTATTTTTAATATATTATATTAATTTTTCTTAAAATGAATTTTATTTCCTTAATTTTTTATTTCTTTGGTTTAATTATTTTTCTGAATATGGACTTTTGTTTGTGTTTGATTTTTTACCATTTTGTTGAAACGCAATAATGCTTTGAACATGAATTTTTTTCTTGGAGATAGGTTGGATCCAAAAATATTATTGTAAACACGCATTTTCAGTCCCATTTTGAGACAGTATTTTAAATTGATTTTGATCTCCATTTGAGATATTATCTTCTTTTTCTTTCTTAATTTTTGCGTTGCAGTTTTCTTGATTGCTGTCTTTTTGCTGCCAAACAATATTGTAACTGAATACTTTTAAATCATTGGTTTTAATTTTACATTTTAAATATAAATTAATTCTTATATTGTTATAGTTGAGTATTTAAGTTTTCGATTATATTCATGTCTATTATGTGTTCTCGTACATTTTTGATTTAATATTAAACATGAATTTAAATTACTTTATTTCCTTTTTTAACTTTTTGTCTTCTTTAATTTATTCCCACTATTTTTATTTTATTATTTTGATTTTATTGAATTATGCTGTGTATGTGTTCAATAATTTTATGTTTTGATTAGGTAATAATAGCGTTTCTTTACAAAGTTTCAAATTATTTGCATTTTGAATTTGGTAATTTATTTTTGCTACAGTTTTGCAATTGATTATTTTAGAACGAAAAAATTCGATGCTAATAACCAATTGTGAAATTTGGGTGTTAATTAATATTTTCCAAAAATAATAATCTATATGTTGCAAACCCTTTTCAGATTTTTTTTTAAAAATACTTTTCTCTCTTACCTTTTCATAGTCATTAAAGTCTCGATAGAGACACAACTTTGTCTGACGCTTCATAAGATCTCAGCGAAGTAATTGAACACAGCCCCGGGCTCGACACTTAGTTCTTTTATCAAAGCTGACAGATTTTACTTCCCAGTCATCGAAACGGAAATAAAAATATCACTGCACGTAAGGTACCTTTCACTTCCCGAACAAAGCAGCTTAATACCTTGTCCTTAGAAATATCGTTTTAGTTCCTTCGTTTGAAACGATGCTTCTGACAGAGAGCCATTTCTTTATCCTTTAATGCATTTTTTTTGCAAATGGCTTTAGGTTTTACTTTTGTTTCGGAAACAAAAAAAGAAGATAACGTCGTCCAAATAGTTTTTGTGTGAGAGGAAGTGTAACAAGATCTTATTTTCTTCTGGCTTTTGATGGAAACGTTGTATCCAAAGGATGATATTTGAAAAGGCTAATATACAAAGTCAAGTTAGAAGTAATATTGGATAATAAAATGCGGAGAGAAAGTAGCTTTGAATATCTAGCGAGATTCTTGATTGTTCTACTTTTATGTATTTGTTCGAAACTACTTCAGATAACATTTTAACAATAACAATCGAAAAAATGATGTCATTACGGAGATTAAAGGGAATTGAATAAAATAACACGTGCTATTTGTTTCTAAACAGATAATTTAAAATTCAAAATTTCAGAGCACCTTATTTATTTATCGTGCAGATGTAAGATTCTCTTATTCTTATTATGTCATTAGTGTGATTTCATTCTGTTCTGTACATTCTACTTTTTTAAATTGAGTCCCTATTCATTTCAAGGCTGCGGTATGTCTGGTGGTCATGGTCGCGGACTTGCGGGCTGAGGTTTTCATCGAGTCGTAGGTTCGAGCCTTGATATCCCTAGACCCACTGTGTAGCCGGAGCTGACGCCTGTTAAATCTGCAGAGATTCAAAGTCCTCCCTTTGACGAGGCGTGGAAGTTAGGAGAGAGGGGGATGGTGTGGAGAGCTCCGGTGTCGATCTTGTCACTTGACAGAGGTTCAAAATTACGATGTCCGTCGCCGATAGCTCTCGTGTTGCTTCTAGTGCATCGTTCATAAAACTAACCAACACTATTCATTTCCTACGCTATAAAATATTTTGGGTAACCCATGTTGTCTCTATTTGGCGATATCATAAGATTACATTGCGCTACATATTATACCAAATGTTTAATATGCAAGTATATTGATTTCTTAGTATATAGAGCCTGCTCTCCATCGAGGAATGGAGAGCAGGCTATATGTCAGACAGAAATCTGAATTAGTTAATTTATTCAGTTTTATTATTTATGAATCTATTTCTTAAAAAAATTATTCCTGCATTTAACAACTTCCAATTGAGTTGAAATCTTGCACACCCGAATGGCTCACGTTTTTGGTCTTGCATTTTCAGACTAAAAAGAACTAAATATAAGTGATTTTTTTTTAAAAATCAAGCTTTTATTTAAAGATAGATTAACAGGTATAAAAATAATTGTTTTTAAAATAAATTAAAAAAAATATATATATAATTTATAAAAGCTTGAGGTGTTGATACTTCTTTTAATCTCATATATAAGTAGCAATAGTGCTTAATTTATCGGTAATTAACTTGGAATATTTATTAAGTGTCTTAAGCATTTGTAAATTATATATTATTTTACATTACAAATTATTTTTATATTTATTTGTCCATCTTTAAATAAAAGATTGATTTAAAAATGTTTTTTTAAACTTACATTTATTAATATATATTTTCAATTCACTCTTGCGAAGAATGGATACTTAATAATTATATATGTCAGACAGAAATCAACATGTAAGTATTAAAAACAATTTAAATAACTATTAAATGATGATATGCAGTCTAAAAATTAACAGTAATTAAAATCAAGATAAAAAATAAATCAACAAATAATAATTAAAATCATTCTGTCTATGAATCGTTAAAAGTTAAAGAATGGAAAGAGGCAGCTTAGAAATGAAAAAAGAAAGCATGATTAAAAAGGCTTCAATAAGAAAAATATTTCAGGCAATATTAAAACTATATAATTCACTAAATTAGAAAATTTATGGTAATCGGAGTAAAAAAAAATAGTTAATATACAGGTAGCTTAGAGATGAAAGAGAAAGACTTAATTTTAACCAATAGAGAATATTTAACGGTTAAGTGTTATAAAGAATACAAAACATTAAAATGTCAAGTAATCAAGAAATATAAATGAATACAGGTAGCCTAAGACAGAAAAATAAATTAAAATTAACTTTAACTCTTAAAACTATTTTAAAAGCCTAAAATAGGTTTACTCTCAACCAGACACGAATAATTTGTGACAGAACCGAAAATTGTAACCAGAGCTAAAATTTACTTTTTCAAAGAATTTTTTTTTTGAGATGATTCATTCGAAAAAGAAGCGTAATCATTTTACAAAGAACTAAAATAATCTCAATTCTTTTAAAAAGAACAAATAATTAAACATAATGATTTTTAAAACTTTCCATTGTACAACAAAGAACGAACACATCTAAATCAAAATTGTCAAATCTAAATTATCAGTTGCAGATATATCAGATCTATGCAAAGACATCATCATTTAACGTAGTACGTGCCAGAATAATATGCGTAGTGATTACAGAATCCACTTTAAAATGAAATTTAAATAAATTTAAAGGGAACATATCTTAAAATCACAGCTTCGTGATGCACACTATGAGTATCCATAGATTCTTTGTACGAAATTTCATTCTTCTATGTTTTGTAATTTTGGTCCATGCCGCGGACTCACACAAAATCTTCTTTTATTAATACAGATCAAGATTAACGTTAACACGATGCGAAAGGTACAGGATTTTCAAGTATTTATTAAAGCGATTTATTTACTTTTTAAAAATGTATATTGACTTTTAATTTGCGCACGTATAATTCATATGAATTTTGAATTCGTATTATAAAAGTAGCCAGAGAGATTAAATTAATTTCATTGAAAAGTTTATCAAGTATGATTTCAAATTTCATTTCAAGGAAAATATGTTTCTAAAAAGATAAAATTTCATAAAAAAGGGAATTTTAGAAATTAGGTATGATGTATGTGATTTTTCTGTGAAATGTGCATTTAAAAATAATGATATTTTACATCAAATTTTATAGATTACACTAATATTGTATTCGATTACATAACATTTAGAACAAATAACAGAATGAAAAATAAAAGTTGTAAAATAACCAAAATTCTGATAAATTATTATCAAAACCCGACGAAGACAGGCTTACCACATCACGAACGGACCTATCAAGTTTACCAAAAAATCACCAGAAAAAACAAAATGCTTATTTACACTCTGAGTTTTAGACTCAATCTGACTTCTGCTTGTCCAGTTTGGAGTTTTGCGGCTAAAAAACCCAAATCAAAAAACTAGAAAGATCAACAAATTACATCATCAGACGAATCTTTGATGTTAACTGGTACATGAGAAATTCTGATCTCTTCAATGCAATTAATTTCCTATCAGAACAAACATGCAAAAAAATACCTTTAAATTCTTTGAGAGCATCTCAAGCTTCAAAGATAGATCATTACAAGACATTTCAAATTATAATCCTGATCTAATATTAAAAGTTCACGAAGTAACCCTTTTGATATCTGATTTTTAGTGTAGATTTTTACCTCATTAGTTCTTACTCCTGACTACTGGTATGATACGCTGCTAGCGCAGTGGCTGAGACCATAAAGTTGGAGCACACCCTCTCCTGCCTAGACACCAATTATGTACTACTAAACTATATTTTTTTTCTCTTATTAAACTTCTTAAACGTATTTTTTCAATTATCCATTTTTAAAAATTATAATGCTAACAGAGAAAATTAATTAATTGATGTTATTAATAAATTAATTTTATTTCTTTAAAATGAAATATATAGTTCTGAGCCGAAGCAATGTTCAAAAGCCTATCAAATTCGGGGATTAAAAACTGCAAAGCTTATGTGCTCCTAGAAATTTATCAACCATAGCATAAATGGACCATGATGAGGATTCGATTCATGTGACGTCAACGTCGCATGATAGAGGGAGTCACGTGTTTCCAGCCAATCGGTTCATGCGCCTCATTGTAATAATCTCTTGCTTTTTTGTACAACTTCCATTTAAAAATAAGGTTTTTTGTGCTATTTTAACACATAAATAAAATAAATAATTTACTCGATTTAAATGTACACACACCAGATAAAAGAAATAATTAGTTTTGCGTTTTAAAAAACTCTTTGGGGAGAATTTTAATTCCAACCAATCATGATTTAATAATTAAATTTCAAATTGTATAGGAATTTACACAATTTAAAATTTACATCTCAACAAATAGAAAATTTATGTCAGTTTTCACTTTAGCGGAAAATATGCGATTGCGTCTGTCACGATATTATTAAAATGAATACAGACGTGAAAAAATGCATGAATTTATTGGTTGGATTCTGTTTCAGCCTACGCCGTGGTGACGGAAAACATAATGTCAACAAGATGCGGGATAGATGCGCCAAATTATGAACCCTTTCAATAATGCAATCCTGTTAAGTTTCTGTGTCTTTCCGATTGTTTTTCGCTGTTCACTTTTTCTTTACGCGATTTGGCGCCATTTTAGTTCCCGTTGACAAGGCATTGTCTGAAAACAGGATTTTACCTAATTCATTACTTGAAGTAACATTTTCTTCAAAAAATACTTTGGTTTTGAGTCTTCCTTGAAGAAATAACATTTTATCTTCCTTTCAAGTCTTTACTGTGTCCGCCCTAATATATTACGGAAGAATAACAGTTCCATTAGAGCCAAAGAATAATGTGAACTCGCTAGTAGAATACATTTCATCATGAGAACGGTTCAATGAAGATTGATATTAATTCTAGGAACTTATTGCCTTGATATATTAGAGTCAGATCACCGACAGTTCGGTATTATGATTTGATTTTGGCTCGATGACTTCCGTGATGTATTTGGTCAACGATTCGATAAGTCCTCGGGATATGCGAGGTAAAATTTTGAAGAATATTCGATTTCATTGATCCAGTGAAACTTTAGTATAGGACTCAATTGCTTTCTTGTCAGTTTCTATTTTTAAAAAATAACAGTGTTCGCGAATTTCTTGTTTCTTTGGAATAGAAAAATATTTAATATTAAAAGGAAGAGTGGTGGAGAGGGACACGTATTTAAATTCTACATTCCTTGTGAAAGATTTCAGTTGAAATTCGGATAATTCTGTGTTTTTTAAAATATGTATTCAATCTCTTATGCAAATCAAAAGATAAGTCTGTTGTTCTTACGAAGTTGTACAAATTCATTTCGGAGTTGATGCAATATACGCCTGGAGAGGAGACATTTCTTGGCGATGATATTTTTATGCCATATTTCTTGCATGCCATTTTTAAATTAGGCCTAACTGCCGCACATATTAAGTTGGCAAAAAAAAAAAAAAAAAAAAAAAAAAAAAAAACTGAGCTACGCGAGGAATTGATTTCACTTCCAAAGGGACTCTCTTCATTACAGTTCACTAAGTAGATTTTGTTTAAATTTAATTTATTATAGTACGTGATCTATCACAAAAGTCCCTTTGTTGAATAGTAATGGCAAATCAAAATTAAAATAATTTAACCCCTAAACATCCCAAGAAAGCTAAATTAAAAAGTAGTTCAAAATACTTGAGGCAAAAATGGCTACCTCATAGCCGTCTTAAAACTCTGAATAATTTTGTTCATTTTCAATCATTTACTTATTTCAATCATTTACTTATTACTTATTTCTGATATATGATTTAGATCAGATCTGGCCAACTCGCGGCCCACCAGGTATCAACCTGCGGCCCGAGGGGCTGGGTCATCTGAATAAAGATTTAAACTTTCATTGCACATAAAAGTACCGAAGAAAACTCCACCATAAGTCATTCGTATCATACCCTACTACCATAGGAATATCTCACTACCTGGCACAAATTTTAACACAATTTTTCTTGTCTATTCTTTTTCAGAAACAATTGCAAAGCTCGTTATAATAATAAGTGCCGGCCTCTCTGGTGTGATTGGGTGATACACGATGTATAATTAACTTGCAAGCTTACAGAAGAACGCGGGTGTGCATTACTAAACGTAGGGAGGAAATGAGACGCTCTGGACATGCGAAATAGCGGTAGTTAAGTGGTCGTCGACTCACGGCCGGTTGTTTTTCATCAAGTCGTGAGTTTGAGGCTTGATGCTATTAGAGAACCGCCGTGCAGCGGCGATGATGCATTTTATATTAATTAAGGCTCAATGTCCTTCCGTTGGCGTGGCGTAGAAATAAGGAGAGGGGGTTCCAGTTCAGGTGTTGTCCTCGTCACTTGGTTGAGGTTCAAAATTACGAGATCTGTCACCAACAGCCCCCGTGTTGATTCTATTGCGACGTTACTAAAAATAAACCAAACCAATCAGACTATAAATAAATAATAATGGAATAAATTGATGGTGTGAAACATTCACTGAATCGCGTTCTTAAGACTACCGTCATTTTGATTTCGTGAACGTAGTGTTAATCCTATGGAATTACTACTACCATCCACAAACCTTCATTATATTATCTATTTTAATGCAATAAAATGTATTCAAAAGAGTAAAAAATAATGAAGGTCTTTACGAAATTATAACCCCCCCCTCGATTTTTCAAAATATTTTAGAGTATTTCTTAAAAACCGGGAAACACTCAAACGAACCACTTAAATATGGGTAAAAATATTTTTAAAAATAGGAGAAAAAATATAATACTGTAAAAACCTTCATTATATTTTAAGATTTTTTTTGCATTCATATAGATAAAATAGTAAAGATTTGAAGGCGGTAAAAATTCCATAGAATTATAGTAAAAATTCCATAGGATTAAAGTTACATTCATGAAATCAAAATCTCTGACATACAGGAACCTTAACCAAAAATTTGAGTTATTAAGTCTACTTTACTTAACTCCAAACTACAACCTTGAATTGTCTGAATCCGATTCCAATAGACTTCTTGTGACGGAATCCAAGTCAGGTACACACGCTTAGAATATCGCCTCAAATTTTCTCGTAGCTATGTAATGCACCTATCAATCTCGAAAGCTTCCATCTTCAATCTCTAAATGCTAATGTTCATAAGTCACGATTCATTCACAAGGCGAGGTTCTCATATCAAACAACGTTGTGAGGTAGCCCTAGTGGTTAGTTAAAGGAAAATACTCGTGAAAATTCGTTACAAGTGTACGAATTAGTATGAATCAAATAATACACACCTCGAACAAAATAGATTTCAATAAAAAATATTTCAAAATTCTGCTGGAAATTCCGTCTCGACAAAAACGCTCAATTGAAACATTTCTAACGGGATGTCTTGGGCACTTAAAATTCTTGTTTCGTACCGTGTGGAACGCAAATCTCTTAATTTCGAACTATGCTCTTAAAAACTTTTAAGAGTCGCTCGGTGATTTATTTAATTTTCAAAAACCGTGTTGTAGAGTGCCGTGTGGAACGGGGGGTTCCCAGTTCTCAAACCGGGTCAGAGCAAAAACTGTGTGGCCGAAATTTCGTGTAACACGTGCTATAAAAATGTTGTGTCATGTGGAGTGAGTTTCGGGGGGGGGGGAGGTACTTGTTCTGCTATCTATATGTAGTATGATGGGTTTCTCCAATGCTTGATTCGTGTTTTAGAAATGTATAACACGGGTCTATCCCTATTTTGTATGATGGGTTTCTCCAAACCTTGATTCGTTTTGTAGAAATGTATAATATAGGTCTATCCATAATTTGTATGAAGGGTTTTCCCAGTTCTTTAACCATGTTAAAATAGAACCGTGTTATAGAAATGTCGTGTTATGTGTGTGAGTGGAGGTTACCTGTTATTCTATCCATGTGTTGTATGTGGGTTTTCCTACGTCTTAAAGCGAAATCGTATTATAGAAATATTGCGTTATGTGTGTGGGGTGGGGGTGGGAGAGTTACCGTTCTTCTATGCTTGTGTTGTATGAGGGGTTTCCCCAATTTTGAACTGTGTTGTAGAAATGTCATGTTATGTGTGTCGGAGAGGCGTATGAGGGGTTTCCCGAACGCTTGAACCGTATTAAAACGAAACTGTGGTTTAGAAATGCCGTGTTAAATGGGGGTTAACTTTAATTCTGTTCATAACAATTAGAGTAAACTTTTTCTTCTGCTTTTACAACCTTTCAAAGCAGTCAGTTGACACGGAATAATGTGAAGATTCCTCTTTCATCGAAATATTTTTTTTTTTATGTTTTCCTTCAGGTACGACGTTTATTTTTGAGATTATTAATTCTGGTAAATGGTTTCAATTTTCGGCGAAGTAAAAAATAAAAAAGCTGTCTCTAATTAAGTAAAAAAACCTACAATTTTCAATGAATGTGGTACAATTTAAAATATTTATATCTGAATAGGATAAAATAAGGTTGAAAATATCCTTTTAAAGGAATTTTTGTTCGTTAAATCATAATCAAAGATCATTATTTTGAATAAATATCAAATCTTTGTTTTTCATTTAAAATATTTTTTTTATCTATCCTTTTGAAAAAAGAATTCGTAGTTTCACTCCATTTCTTAAATGCAAACTAAAAACAAAGATCTTAGAAACGATATTTTTCTTGAAAAAGTAATAAACTTATAAAGAAATACAAATAGCAAAGTAGTTGCTCAAATCCATTTCTTTAAACTTGCTTCACATACAATCTTACTGATTTGATTTCAAAACTCGCTTAGTTATACTTAGACATTATTTTTCAGTCTTTCTTTTATGAAGATTCTACGAACGTGCTTCGGAAATAATCTGATCGAGAAAAAAAAAAAGGCGAACGATGAAAAATAAAATTGCAACATATGAGATCCTAATAATAAGCGTGCCAAAGACTTTCTAGAAAGAAATCGATTCTGCAGAAAAGAAATAAAACTATAGCGTATTCAAAT
Source organism: Nephila pilipes (assembly GCA_019974015.1). Lineage (NCBI taxonomy): Eukaryota > Metazoa > Arthropoda > Arachnida > Araneae > Nephilidae > Nephila > Nephila pilipes. The sequence continues at coordinate 1,190,302 of BMAW01121919.1, forward strand.
AAAATATTCTGTCGTTGAAGATGAAACTTTTGTTTACAAAGTAATAAGGGAAGTAAAATAATTTCTTATAAATAAGGAATCAGAGTCACTGAAATTAACAGTTACAAATAATTAGTTAAAGTGAGGAAGGAAATGAGTGAGTTGAAAGACATGTCGAAACGAGAAGAAGAAAGCGGTTGCTTTTTAATTGCGAAAATATTTGATCGGAATTGAAAATAAGTTATTTTTAACAACATTTTCTGAAAAATGACGGTACTTGGTCTATATGTACCGGAAAATTATGTCGGTTTGTGAAGTGAAAAAAAAATAATGCATTGTTCATACATTTAATAATATTTATTATTCAATATAATTTTCGTCGTTACTTATGACCTCTTACCAGCTAGCACTACATTTAAAAAATACCTTGTTTTCTTATTTGAAGAACTCAAGTTGTGCTGGGTTGATATTTGCTTCAGTTTCGTGAATTTTTTCCACTTCAAGAACTTTTCAGGAAGAGAAACGGGTGATAATCGGTGGATAATAAATTTGGGGAACAGGGTGGATGGGACAGAATTTCTCAGCATAACTGCGATTTTCGAAAGAGTCTACAAAGCAACATGTAGTCTGGCATTATTATGATGTAGTGTGTTATGTTCTACTTGAATATCGCGTGCCCCTTTTTTCTTTTTTTTATCGAATAACCTCCATGTTTATTTCAAGTGCGACAACAATCAATCAATCAAAATAATAGCCAATAGCCTTTTCGTGGGGTTCTTTTGCATTCCATGGACCTTCTCAAATAATGAGCTTCTTCCTTTTATGTTTTAGCTCGGTTTTCTCATAGCACAGCTTCAGTGAAATTCAAAACAGTGCAATTTATTCTTAGAAATTCTTCTCTTTTCTTTATGTATTCTTAGAAAGTACGATATTTAAAGGTTTTATGGATTTTTTCATTCCAAACGATTGGTCCGTTGGTTTTATTAACGTCGCTCTGAAAAGTAACATGAGAACTATTGGCGACGAATTTTCTAAGAATAAATTCCAAAAAACCGGTTTCAAATCCAGTTTGGGAAAGAAATGCAAATATTTACATTTTTGTGCAACATACATTAAAATAATTTCATTTCTTCAGTCTACATACATACAACGACTTTTATGTGTACCCCTTGATATAAAGGGATTTTAAAATGACCATAGACAACAAGTTATTTCTGTACTCCTCCATTTTGCGTCCAATGCTATCGTACACGAGTTCGGTGTGTACATGCACGGCTAAGTCAAATGTTAAATTTTTATATACCTCTAAAAATTCCATTCTGAGAATGATAACAAAAGCACACAAAATGGTACGTTTGAAATGAGTGGCCACTGTTGCCTAGTTGTCATGGTCGCGGACTCACCGCCGGTGATTTTCGTCGAATCGGGGGCTCGAGCCTTGATGCCTCCAAAGACCCACCGTGTAGCCGGATATGATGCATGTTAAATCTATCGAGGCGCAAAAAAGTCCCATTGCGTGGCGTGGAAATTAGGAGATGAAGGTACCAGCTAAGGTTTCATCCTCGGCACTTGAGTGAGGTTCAAAATTAAATCGTCGCCAATAGCTCTCATGTTACTTCTCAGTGCGACGTTAATAAAACCAACGGACTAATCGTTTGAAATGAAAAATTCCGTAAAACCTTAAATATCGTACTTTCTAAGAATACATAAATAAAATTCCGTTAACTTTTTCAGTAGCAGGCAACAAACTGAATATGAAAATAAGATAAATCTTAAAGAATATACATTCAGGATGGATCGTTTTGAAAAATTTGGTTTTTCCGAAAGGAAAAAGAAAATAAGCATTTAAATATATTAGAAATTCGAATGATATCTATTTCAAAGCAATAATTTGGATTTCCCGAGATTTTTTTGGTAAACGTAATCGGGAACCATTTTCTTGCGATGGATGCAGTTGTCTCTTCAGAATCAGGTCAGTGAATTTCTTTCTGCTTTTTTTTAGTTTTTTTTTTTTAATGCAATGCAGTTTTACTCGTCTTCATTGCAGTTGCAAAGCGAACAGATTTTTCTTGCCAACAACGCACCATCTTGTTTTCATTTGAAAGACTACGAGTTGGAAAATCGCGGGTTTGGCGCCATTTTGGACTGATTATGAAAATCGTGCCAAGTGTAGCGAACAGTGTAGATTTTCTGTCACCATTTGAAGAAAACTACTGCAGAATCCCATAGAATGCTTGCCTAAGCTTTTGGTGAGCATGTTCCTGGTAAATCATTATGCTTTCAGTGGTTTAAAATATTCAAAAGTGGCGATTTTGACGCGAGAAATAAAAAAACGTGGGAAACAACGAAAAATTCTGAAGACAGCGAGTTGCGAACATTTTAATATGAGAATGATGTTCCTACGTAACTTTAATTCTCGGATCAATTAAGTGAGACACGAGTAGCCGTCTCCATACAATTGAAAGCCATGGAAGATATCCAGAAGATGGGAAAATAGGTTCCACATGAACTGAAAGAAAGATAGCAGAAAAATTGAAAAACCAATTGCGAAATACTGCTTGTTAGGTAAAAAGAATATCATTTTTCCACCGAATTGTGACTGGCGATGAAAAATGGGTATATTTCGAGAATCCTAAACGTGAGAGATGATAATTCCAGGCGAATCTTCAACATCGACTGCAAGGCCAAACTGTTATGGACGAAGGCAGTACTTTGTGTTTACAGAATCAGAAGAGTATGATCCATTTCAAGCTGGCGAAACCGTTAATACTAAACGTTACTGACAACAAAGGATCAATCTGTATCAAGCTTTTCGTGAAAAACGATCAAAATATCAAAAAAGGTAACACAAAGTGATTTTGAGAGGGTTCATAATAATGCATCTCACACACAGCAAAATCGATTAAGGAAACTGTTTAGACTTTTAGTTAGGAAAAATTTTCGCATACGGCTTACTCATCCGACTTGGTTCAATCCGATTTTTAGTTATTTGCATTGGTGGTACACACACTTACAGAGCAGTGCTTCACATCTTACGCAAATGTTTAGATGACTGGTTTGCCTCAAAAGAGGAACAGAATTTATGGCGTGGTATCCACAAATTGTCACAGAGACACTAAAACGTATAACTAGCGATGGACTATACTTCCAATAATTATTTTTTCCATTGCGATAAAATAAACGTTTTTTTCTTAAGGAAAATTCCAGTTTCGTATTTACGTACCTGGTATAATAGCATTAGCGAGGGGACCGGCCGTTTTCAGAAATATAAGGACTACCTTTAAAAAATACTTAAACATCGGTGCATACTTTTAGCTTTGAACTGTGCGCGCTTTTATTTTGACCTTGGGGCCGCGGTAGCCTAGTGGTCAAGGTCGTGGAATCGTGGCTGGCGGTTTTCGTACAGTCGCGGGTTCGATCCTTGGCCGCCAAAGACCCGCCGTGTAGCCGGGGCTGATGCACATTAAATCTGTTCGGGGCCCAAACTCCTCCCGTTGGCATGGTGTGGATATTAGGAGAGGGGAGTGCCAGCTCAGGTGTTGTTCTCGTCACTTGACCGTGGTTCAAAATTACGAGGTCCGTCACCAATAGCCCTCGTGTTGCTTCTAGTGCAACGTTAATAAAAACTAAACTAAACTAAACTTAATTTTGACCTTGCTTCAGATCTACGCCATCTACGTTAATCTTAATTAACTAGCACTTCCTTATTTGTGTTCATGTTTGTATTTGTCTAGTAATCTCTATAAATAAATTGCTTATTATTCAACTGAAGTGTTCATCATTCATAAGAGCCCACTCACCTCACACATGTATTGGGAAAAAAAATAAGATATCATTAATTGTCACTGAAAATAAAATAAAAAATTGATATTTATCTTTTCCAAATTCATAGATCTCCTGAAATCCTTCCATAGATAGCCAAGTATTCCTCGAACAAACTAATCAGTCAGTTGCAGACTGTTATTTTATGGATTTAGTTATTGCGTAAAACTTCCAAAAGAGTCAATGAGGGAGCCAACAGAGCAAGGACCACATTAAAATGGCGGCCGTGGCTACAGTAATATTTTATCTTTTTGGCATGTATGAAAAGCCGGAACTCGAGTGGGAGCTCTCCGGGAATGCAGACGTATTCGGTCATGTCTCAAAGGCGACATTGGAATGCAAAAATTAAATGAAATGAAACGTAATTATCGATATATAACTCTGTAAATTAACCTTACCTCAAAAAATTTTATTTTTATACTAATTCATATAAGAAGTCCCTCGCTTTATTTAAGAGTTGCGTGATTTGGATATCTAATCACTGGCAACTCGGATAGCGTTGCCCCTGCTTAGGATTTCACAACAAAGGAATAAAAACGTCGAGAAAATGATGCGTACTCGACATTAGTAAGAAAAAATGAAGTTATTTACATAATGTCATGAAATTAACATTAAAATATTATTAAAAATATCGGACACAGCTGTTTGTTGCTTCTCATGAAAATGATCTCGTCCTTGATATAAGAATCGCAATAAATGACCAAGGAGATTCAACTTTGCTCTCAGGGAAAAAAGAAAATAGAAATAAGAATTGTTTTTAAGTTTTGTTGTTTCATTTCTTGTTCTCATTGTTTCTGTGTAACACCCTTTTCAGAAATCTATTTTATTCCTTCTACCGTTGACACTTTTGTTTGAGTAGTTCATACGGAAAAGAGTAATAATATGACTAGGGGTTTTTCAAGATATTTATTTGCGACTGCGATAGCCTAGTGGTCATGGTCGTGGACTCGCCCCTGGCGTTGTTTTCGTTCAGTCGTGGATTCCAGCCCTGATGCCACAAAACACCCGCCAAATAGCAAATCTGATGCACGTTAAATATAGCCCCAAATTCCTCTCGTTGGCTTGGTGTGGAGGTTTGGAGAGGGAGGTGCTAGCTCAAGTTTCGTCCTCGTCACTTAATTGAGGTTCAAAATATCAAAGTCCGTCGCCAGTAGTTGCTCTCGTATTGCCTCTCAGTGCGACATTAATAAGCAATCACAATCAAGATAAATTTTTATGTACAGACGTGTAATTTTTTAACGTTCTACATCACGAGGGGTGTTCAAAAAGTACCCGTATCAGGAGTGAGAAATGAGGCAACTCATTGTAGTGTTGTTCATTGATCGTTTTTAATTTTTCATCAGAATGACGCTACGTTGTCAAACCTTTTCGAGGGGTCTTAGCCATTTTTGAAGCAGATTCACCGGAAATAACCCATTGTTTTGATGATTGCTCGTTTTTTTGCGAACAATTATCAATGCTTTGACACTGATTCATAGGTTAGTTTTTATGTTGTAGCGAATGATTGTTTTGTCAAAATTTGATTGCTGCCACTTCGAGTTGATACTGTCGGTGAGATCTAGAATCATTCTAATGCACCGGAAACTAAGAAGTAAACAAAACAATGGGTTGCTTCCGATGAATCTGCTCCTTAGATAGCAAAGGCGGTTTTATCGACCGGAAAAGTTACAGCAACGGTTTTTTGGGATGCAAACGGTGTCATATTAATGGACTTCTTAAAAGGAGAGAAAAATAATTTATGCACAGTTAGTTTGCCATTCCTATTCCTAATGCTCGATTTTCCATTTTTAACACGTGCCTGCAGAAGCCTAGTGGTCAAGGTTGCGGTTGGCAGCTTTCGTCGAGTCGTGAATTCAAGCCTTCATGCCACTAAAGACTCGACGTATAACCGAGGCTGATGCACGTTAAATCTATCGAGACTCGAATTCCTCCCGATGTCGTGGTGCGGAAGTTATAAGAGGGAGGGACCAGTTCAGGATTCATCCTCGTTACTTGACCAAGGTTCAAAAATACGAGGTCTGTCGAAAAAGGCCTTTGTGATGGCTCTAGTTTTATCTAAATAAAACAATTTAAACCAATCAAACCCATTTTTAACATGAGTTATTTTTAAAGCACACTCATACATACGTATATATATATATATATATATATATATATAGATATAGCCGTATCAATAAAGGTTTAATATAGCTTTTATATTAATGTTTGCAAATTTCAAAGCAATTTCTTTCTCAAAACAACCATTTTTCTATTATTTTCTAAGAAAAATATTTAATACTTTTTAAATTTGAGAAGTAGAAATTTACAGGACATTGTAATTTTGTATCCACCAAATTCAATGAAGGAAACCAATCGTGAATTTTGATAATCAGTGTTTAGTAGAAAAAATTGCCAAATCCAATTGCAAAAAATTTATTCACTTTTTTTAAAGGTTCGTCGGACACCTTTGTATTTGATGTCATTGAAAGATTGTCTTCCACTTCACAGCAAATTCGACTTTTATTCCGCGACCCAAAGCTTCATTTTCTGTCGTTCCGAAAATCCTTTACTGTCAACTTGTTCTGAAAGCAATAAATCTGCCGGAAGGTTTGATTAAAGTACTTTTTTCTTTCCTTAAAAACTTTTTCCGTAATAAAATAAATAGCACTATATGAGCAATCCAGTTTGCTTCCTGTTTTCAACGGTACTGTATTTTTTTTATTCTGTTGATGCGCTCTTTGTTGTTGGTGAAGCTCTCCCACTGGGAAGAGGAGAGATGGGATTCATCAACCACTCGTCGGTGAGTGAAATATTATCAAAATAAGATAATGGGGATTTTTCTATTTGAAAAGTATTCACTGAACGAAATCGTTGACAAAAGTATTTTAATCTGCGAATGCACTTTCGGGTGAATTTTATAGAGAACAAGCTTTGTTAAAACAAGATAAAAAATAAATTATGATTTATTTTTTAAAAAAATAAAAAGTAAAGAAAATTTTCCACATCAAGTCACATGTAACTAACTTAGAGTAATTTTACGTTCATTTGAAAACAATTATTATACAGGCTTCAAAATTAAGTGAATTTTTACTCGCATATTTGTATTCTTCATGTCATGAAACCTTTAAATCTAACGTTTTTGGACCCCCCCCCAAGAATTAAGGAGCCCTAGTACCCGATAGTCCTGGGTCGAGAGCTCTCGGTCGGCGTTGTTTCCGTCGAGTTCTAAACTCGAGTCCATTACTACTGAAACCCGCTGTGTAACGGGGCTGAGTTAAATCTGTAGAGGCTTCAAGTCTTTTCAAGGAAATTTGGAGAGGTGTACCAACTTAGGTGTCGTTCTCTCACTTGAACGAAGTTCAAAATGATGAGGTCTATCGGTAGAAATCTTCGTGTTGCTTCTAATTGCGAGATTGATAATGCAATCAATCAATAAATAAATCAACCAGAAGTACATGGTTGCAGAAACCGATTACTTATGGTTGAAAACTCGTAGCCAGCGTTATTTTCAACGTGTCATGGGCTCGAGTTCTGATGTTACTAATGTGCAGAAGAGTTGATGCACGAGGGGAGGAGGCAAATCAAGTGTCGTCATCAAACCGTGTCCTAAAATTATGAAGTCCGTTGCGAATAGCCTTCGCCAATAGTTGCTTCTAAGAACGCCGTTAATGAATAATCAGTTCGGAAGAACTATACAGAAATTCAGTTCATACATGGGTTGATATAATACCAAAATAATAGAGTGAGATCTCGTTAACACGTGGTTTTATTATGGCACAGATTAATCTTTTTTTTCAGATGACGTCAGAATTTCCTGTTAAGAAAATATATTAATATTTTTTTTCTTTCTGTTTAAAGACCGTGGGAAACACGTGCCATGGAGTTCCAATTCACAGTTACTAACTTAAACTCCAAATAGGAGGAATTATAAACATGAGAAGAAAGAAAAATGCCAGATGGCACTCGAGCATCTAAAATGAGCAAAAAAGAAGAGTAGATGTCAAAGGCAAGAAGGAGAGGTGACTAATCTCCTGATCGTAAATTAAAGACGATGATTTTCGTCTCAAAAGACAAAAGGTAAAAAGTCGACAAAGGGGAGATGAACATAATTTGTATTTGAACTGCATCCTTCGAAAGTGTAAGACTAAGCGAGGGTCGGTCATTCTAATACTTTTTATTTATCTTTTTTGGATTTGATTATTTAAATTGAATATGAATCATATTTCTCAGGAAGTGAAATATTTCAGTTTGGAGGTTTTTTAACACTTTATTTTGAAGAGCTCTCGCAGTCAGTAATATTAGTTGTACTTTTTAACCATTTTTTATAGGTCAAATCTTTAGAGTAATAAAATTTTTCCCCTTGTATAAGTGACTTTTTTAATAATTAAAAATTATGTCGAAAGAGTGAAGGAACGTAAAGTAGAAAATTCATATGGATGTCAGAATTTAATGTTGTTATAACCTCTATTTATACTAGTGTTTTATCTAGCGGTTCACTAAATTTGCATGGACCCGGAATACTGCGAATTCACAGGTCCGACTGGATCCTACGATTGTTATGGTACACACGCATGATCAAGTGTAGGCCTGTCCAACTCTAAAGACTTTGCGGGCCGTAGTGGAAACACATTTTATTAAGACGGGTCGCATTATATATATGTGTGTGTGTGCACTCAAGTGATGAATTCGTGGCCGATTCAAATTTTCGCGTTAAAAACTACTACAACTATCACCCTTCCAGTCGCAGAAAGCGACTAATTCTCCCGAACCTTATTAGGAAAATCAAGAATATTCTGCTATAAATTAAGGGAAATTACATTTTATTGAATTAAATATATTTACACGAAATACAATTTTAAGAAATCCTGCAGTTACAACATAACGCTTGCGCTAAATTTCTAGCGATCAAAAGACACCGAGCAATCAGTCTGTCTGGAACAATACGCTTCTGCGTCAAACATATTAGGCTTGCTGCAGACTGTCTGCGGTTATTTCGCATGTTCCGCGTGTCGCATTCCCTCCCTATGTCTAGTAATGCACTCCCGCGTTCTTCAGTAAGGTTGCTGGTTAGGTATACAATGTGTATTGCCCAATCGCACCAGATGGTCTGCAAGCTTTTTAAAACGAGCTTTGTAATTGCTTCTGAACAAGACTAAAGAAAAATTGTGATAAAAGTTGAGTCAGGTAGTGAGATATTCCTATGGTAATAGATATGATACGAACGACTAACGGTGGAATGTTCTTTGGTAGTTTTATGTTCAATAAAAGTTTAAATTTTTATTCAGATGACCCAGCTCCACGGGCCGCAAATTTACACCTGACGGGCCACATGCGGCTCACGGGTTGTTCAAGCATGATAAAGTGTAAGGCTCATCACTCCAGGAAAGTTTAAACAAAAAATAAAAATGTCCCCAAAAATAAGGTTGGAATTTTACAGAAGTTATCTCATTAATCTGCCGCTATAATTTGCCTATAAGTGCTATTTTTGCCTACCTATAATGTCTATGTATCAATTTTAAAATCATTCTTTAATTTTTTTTTTACTAATCACAGTATATTCTTATAAACATACAAAAATATCCTAAGCCATACAATGAGACAAGTTGTAACATGTTACAGCTTGTTGAGAAATTTACGATTTATGGCCACTCATTATTTAACTGGAAAGTTATGTACAAAGTTAGATGTAGAATATTTAATGTAACCGTACTTCACGTTTTCAGGTAGCTTGTCCCAATGTCTCCAATGATAGGTTTGAAATGTACCGTTTTCAGAAAGAGAGAGCAACTCATTGTAACAATTTCAGAAAAAAAGGGTCTAATGTACTCGTAGAAAGAATATCTTTTTGAATAAGTTGCGGGTGAGTGAAGAAACCTAATTTCAAATCAATATTCCTAAAACTATGTTAATTGCCAAAATAAATTTAAGAAACCCTATCAAGAATTCCATTCTTATTTGAAGTCAACACTAACTGTATTAAAGCAAATTTGTTCTTCAGAAAAATATAGGCTAACAAGTTATTTATTATCACGAGTAAAAAAGAACTATACAATTTTTTTCATAAAATTTCATAAAAAAAACTGTGAAGAAATTTAAATATTCTTAAGCACACATATTATTGCCTAAATTGGCAGATGTCCAACTTAGACGAAAAAATTCGGATTCCCTTTAGGTGTGCACCACACATCCGAGTGTTGAAGCGACTAAGTGTCACTAAGAATATGTAAAGATGTATTTTATTTTCATTTTAGGCAACAATAGTTACATTTTCTCTTAAGATATACGTAATTTATCTAAAAAAAAGTTAACATTATGACTGTATAGTTAACATTCAGATTATCAACATTATGACAAGATTCAAAGCAAGTGATCTTAGGCTTTTAAATGTTGACATTTTTCCAGATTCTTGCTTTGTGCACCGTCGTATGTCATTGATCATCCAAATCCTAAATGAAAGAAATGGGTTCAATGCAAATTGATCATGAGCTGTCATTTTGTGTCTTGAGAATCCCAAACTACTACTATCACTGACGGAACTGAATACAAACGCTTTTGAGGCTATAAACTAGATTAATAGTGAAACATTTACCCAACCGATTCCAGGCACAGAAATTAGAAATTTTGGTTTTTCACTCTCAAAGATTAGATCTCTACCGAAAGTTTTATCTTCACTTCGGTAACAGTCTAATATAGGTCGACTAAAAAAAAAAACTCTGCTATCCTAACTAACCATATTTTCCAAAGATGATTCATTTGACAAAGAATCACAATTCTGTTACAAAGAACAAACAAAGGAATATATATATATAAAAAACTACATGTAGAATAAATGACTCCATGAAATTCTGTAATATGAGCAGAGCTACGTACAAGTGAAGTGGTAATCTTCGTTAGAAGTTGCTTCAATGTTGAATTTAAAAAAAAGAAAGATGCAAAGAGAATTTCTAGAAAAACATTTTGAGGTACACTCTGAGCAAAATTTTGTGTTTCTGGACATTTCCTTCTTTAAAATGCTAACTCCTCTTTATTAATATGCATAACTGAAAGTCAGATTCTGTAAGATCAACTGACTGAAAATCTAAATTGTCATAAGCGTTATGTTGGTGATGAATTGTCACATTAAAAAGAAAACTTCAGGTTATCGGTAACGGACATCGTAAATTTGAGAGCCATTAGTTAAGTGACGAGGACAAAATACCTATTTTCGTTTGAGATGTATTTTACTTCAAATATGTAGTTTCTAAAAAACCTGTTTTTTGTTTTTTATTATTTTATTTTTGATGTTTAACAACCAGTTCCAAATAAAGTAATTTGTTGCACCAATTTATTTCGAATTAAAACTTGTATTAAAATGACGATTTTTTTCTCTTTCAATTACGTTTTTATTCCTACTTTGCGTATTGAGGAATCTTAATTGTGAAAAGTATCAGAAAAAAATGAATCCCCTCTCTTTCAAAATCTCTGCATAATAACTCTTTTGCTTCAATGTATTATCAGCAATCGTAATTTTAAATAAATTGATATTTTATATTTTGAAAATACTTACCTCGGCTATTAAAAGCTATTATATCTATTAAAATTTTGCTTCAAAGTTTTTTAAAAAATAAACGAAGTAGAGGTTTGGCTTTAATATATTGTCACGAACATGAGATGGCTCTTCCCGATGGAGGTTCTCATGTGAAGGAAAAGAGACTTTCACAGATATGTCATCTGTTATGAACTTTGTAATAACGTTGTTGAGCTTTGAATAAACGATATCTGTCAGCAAGATAAGTTTAAGTAATGACCCATCAGTCTTTTGAGATCGTTTTGGCGACTCATCGGGAAATTTGGCGAATCTGGTGACAAATGGAAAAATCCCGAATATGTTGGAACCTAGGCGAAATACCGATTGGGAATAAGGTTACGGACTTTTCGTGAATTTTCCGTGCCACGCCATGCCTGGGGGTTCTACCGAAGATAGCGTGGTCGAGTGCATCTGCTGGAGATTCGGCATAAATCTAGCGGAACTGTCGGAGTCTGGCTTTGGAATCTGTACCAGAAATCGATCGGGAAATTCACTGAAAGCTGTCGGCACTTGGAATTGAAGCGTGTCGAATGAATTGGAGGAGAAGCAACTGGGAATTGTCGGAGGTTGCCCTGGAAGTGCAGAATATTACTGCAGAGTTTGTCTGTAGTGTAGTAGAAAGCCGATGAGTTGAACGTTGCTGATGGTTGATTGGTTTTATTAACTTTGCACTAGAAGCAACACGAGGACTATTGGCAACGGACCTCGTAATTTTGAACCTCGGTCAAGTGACAGGGATGACACATAAGGTGGTAGCTCGGACTCACGATCGACGTTAATTTCGTGGAATCGTGGGCTCGATTCCTGACGCCACTAAAGACCCACGTGCAGCGGAGTAACGTACGTTAAAACTGGTCGAGGATCAAAGCCCTCCGTTTGGAGTGGTGTGAAAGTTTGGAGAGGATGGTACCAGCTCAAGTATTATCCTGGTCACTTGACTGAGGTTCGAAATTGAGAAATCCGCCACCAGTAGTTCTCGTGTTGCTTCTTTGTTCGACGTTAAAATGTCACATTTGGCTTTCTTTTTAGCAGATTTACCGGCAGTAATCAATTGTTGCTTGGTTTCATATTTTTTAAGATGAATCCAAGTCTCACTGACGGAGACAATTCGACATGACAGCAATCCAATTTGGATTTTGGCGCAGCATAGCTCTATCTGGCTGTTGCTCCATAAAAAACCACAGTCACTCATTCACCAATTTTGATTTATCTGAAATCAAGAGTAACTTTTTAACGGAACTCCATCGTGTTTCACCCCTTCAATTAACACTTTGGGACTTTAATATGATGCTGTTTGAATTGGAAATTTCTCCCATTGGATGAAACGTGACTTATGTTGATTGGATTAGAATTTTTTAATTGTAGAGAATATGATTGAACAAATGCATGTATAAGCAGCGAATAATTCAATACGAAGTTAGTTAGTGGTACAGAGAGTGAGTGGAAATTATAAACAAAGGAATAGTGACCAGGCTGATAAGCATAACGAGTTATGGGATCTCAGCAAGGAAAGATTTACATATGGGCAGTGAATGGAACCCTCATCTATAGATCATGGGACCTGATTATCTAATCAGTTAAGTAATTTTTATAATATTAATCTTCAGGATCAGACACGTGTAGAGGAACTTTTTTCCACAGATATATTAATTTAGGAATTATCCTTTAATAACTGTGGAAAAAAATTGTAAACATGGGTTTCCTTTAAAACTTCAAACTTTGCGTAAGGTACTTTTGTATACCTTAAATTTTCAGTAATATTCGCCTATCTTGAAGATGCTGAGCAATGCTACGAACATGAGTTGATGTTTCCCTGCTACGCTTCTCTTATAAAGGAAAAGATGGGCAAACATAGATGTCACCAGTTAACACAAGAGAGTTTAAGCAATGATCTCTTCACCTTGGCGACGGATTTGGCGACCATTTAGCAAGAAACTTGGTGTAAAATTTAATTCTTTAAATAATAAATATTAATGAGTGAATTTTTTAATTAAATTTTTGTATTGTCATCCGAAACAATCGTGTATAGAAAATTTCAGCTTAGCTGAGCGCTTTAAAATGTGAGAAAAAAAGCTTTTAAAGTTTTGACCCAGATATAGTTATAATGTTAGAAGAAAAAAAAAGCCATTAAAAATCATTGATTGGAATAAAATAACTTGGTTCTCATCACTGTATGGTTTTCCATTTATTTGACTAGCGAATCGCAATCATTTTAAAATTCCAATAATAATGACACAATCAAAAGTGCAGGAAAAATTACCGGGGTGTTACAATCAATGAATTACAGTCAGATTTGTTTTGGCACTATTTAAGAGAAGGTCACACTTTGTGGCGTATCCAGAAAATAATTTTGGGTGGTGCATATCATTATTACCGTGACAGAAGTAGTTTCTTTAGTTTAAAATTAGCATTTAGTAAAAAGTAAAGAATACGGTACATCTTATTTCTCCTATTTAAAATTGTTCTGGTATTGATATAATTTTATCAAGTCTTATCAATAAGTCAAGTTAAAAATTTATCTAGTTATTAAATTTTATCTAGTTATTAAATTTTATCAAGTTATTAAATTTAAAAAAGTAACGATCATTTTAAAAAAAATAAAAATAAAAATACCATGAGAATAAAATTTGCATTGTTAGGAGATACTTTTTTTAGGGATGCACCTTCCCTCTTTTTATCTATAAACACTGAATCAGAGGCACTGTTTCATAGGCAGAAAACTACTTTCCATTCGCTTCTCAGGAATCTGCTTAGTTGAAATCCTTTTTCTTTTTGTGATAAAAAAAACTTACACATGAGGAAAAGAAAAGTTCTCATGTTTAAAATTTAGAATATCAGTATAATAAAAGAATTATCCTGAAATATTTTCAAATTCTAGAAAAAAATCTTGAGGGGGGGGGATGCATGTGTCCCTTTTGCACCCCCGAGTACTTCACAGGGCGCACCAATATCTTAGCAACTCCATCTAGCGGCAGAAACATGTACTTTTTGAACCAGGCTCATATTATTTTTCAGTCTTACACCCTTCAGCTTTTCTTTCGAAATAACATTGCACAACAACAACAACAAAAAAGAAAGTCGCAACTGATAAAAGACCAAAACTTATAAAAGCCCAGCACTTCATAAACAGGGATCGTAAAATGTGTTTTTCCGATCGACAAAAAAGACATTTCCGTTCTCGATGCTTCAAAACCGAGATTCATAGAAGCATTGCTTCCACATTTTGTGTCGTAATAACTCGACGTGAACACAATGAGAACAGGCGGTTTCATCCTGCGATATGTGGTCGTTTTCGTTTTTATGAAGCATTATAAAATAAAACGTTCTTTTCGCGATAAAAAAACCCCGAATGTCAGGTGTCGACAAAAATAATGTTTGACTTTTCCTTTCGGTAAATTTAAATATGACGAAGGTATTCAAAGGCCTTGTGTAAATTAAATGTTTCGTGTAAGAGACAGAGGAAGGCATAAGATAAGGCAATACCTTAACCTAAATTTTTTTTTTGTAAGCCCAATTTGCTTAATTGTTTCATGTTTAGTAATACCTCGTTTAGTGTTTTCTCGATTTACATTGATTCGAAACAACACAGTCATTTTGATTTGCAACATTTCAGTTTGCAATTTATGTGTTATCATTTTTCTTATTAGTTTTATTGTAAATTAATTTTTTTCCTGAAATCGGGTCAAAAAATATTAAAAAGCGAAGAAAAAGGAATGTAGTAAAAATGTAACGGGTGTGGACTTAGGATGGTTCAAAAAGTGCCTGTTTTCGACAACAGATGGCAGAGCTAAGGCGCTGTGATTGTTTATTAACGTTACACTGAAAAGTGACGTGAGGGATATTGGTGACGGTACTCGAAATTTTGAATCTCTGTCAAATGACGAGGACGATATCCTGTTTCATAATTATTCTTGAAACTACTACATATATCACGTTATTTTTTTTTAAATCTGATACATTTAAAGCAGCCAGTCATTCGAGAAAATCAGAATTAAAACGGTATTCCTTGCTAAGAATTTACTTCACTGCAAAAAGTACTGAAATTTTGAGAAGTATATATTCATTTTTATCCCACAAATTAGATATCCACGTACAATATCAATAATTATTCTAAGCAATACCCATAAATGGTATTCTCAAGTTTTTTTTCAAGACAGAGATGTAGCGAGGTATTTTTCACAGGGAATGGGTCTTCCCAGTTCAACCCATTTCTCAAAATTAATTTCAAATTTCATAGATTATTTTCAAGGTGAAAATAATATTTATGTGGGGTACGGCATTTTGAATATTAATTTGTTCCGAAAAATTTACAAAAAAAATTTCAGTATAAAAAGTTTTCAATTCAAAATTTCGGGATATAGCAATCCTTATGAGGGAGATTACAACCCTTCCTTCCCATCGCTACGCCAGTGCTTCAAGACAACGAGCTAAATGTGTAGCATACTCGTACGATGCTGCAAGACAACAGAAAGGAAGCACAGATCTTCTTAATCAAAATTAGCTACTTCACGCGTCCCCAGGCTAGAACAAGATGTCATTCGGGGTCTGTAATCAAGAACCATCGGCAGGGCATCGGAACAGAAACAAAATGATCAGCACTATTCCAGGGGGTTGCCCCTTGAGAGTCTGGAGGGAGCTAATCCCATCTGTTCCTGATCGATCCGCATCGTCCAGTGGCATTTCCCCTGAGTGTTTATGCAAGGAAGTTCAGTATCAACCACGAGGGATTCAGTTACTTGTCTTCACTCATTTCCTTATGATGGACGGATAGGGAGAAAGACGTATAAAATTATTGTTGTGTATTTTATTTACTTTTCTTGGAAAATAATAAAGATTCTTCTATAAATGTGACTTAGAATGCTTCACTTCTTTATCAAATGTTTGCTTTTGGTAAATAACTAGATATTATTTCAGAGTAAGATTTTGTCTATAGTTTGAATTCAGTTTCAGTAAATGACATACTGTCGCCTAAATGCAGCTTTTTCACCTAAGAGAAAACCTTTGTTCCTATAGCGATTTCCAAGATTGTTTATGCAAGGAAATTGTCAACCACGAGGAAATAAGTTATTTGTATTTACTCATTTCTTTGCGATGGATGGATTGGAAGAAAGATGTATAAAAATTATTGTTATGAAAGGAAAAAAATATGCATATTGTATTTAATGTCTAGAAAAATAATGGAGTTTCTTCTATAAGTATGATGGTTTAGAGTGGTTCTCTTCAGTATTAAATGTTTGCTTCTAACAAAAAATTAAATAGTTTCTCTCTGTGAAATTTCGTCTTCAATATGAATGCATACAGTATATTACACACAATGACCTAAACGCTGTTCTTTCACCTAGATGATAACAAGTGGTCCAATGGTTGTATCAAAGATTGTTTATGCAATAAAATTATCTACCACGAGAAATTAAGTTGGTTATATTTACTTATTGCCTTGGAAGGAAGTATGAAAATTATTAATGTATTTTTGATTAAATTTCTTGAGAAAGGATGAAGTTTCTTCTAGTTATAAAAAGATGATATGACGGACATAAGTTTCATACGCGGTAAAGTGATGATGTCAGCATCGGCGTTGGCAATTCACTCTCCGAACTTCCATACCACAACATTATGAGAACACGCAATAATGTCAATGATTACAGCTCATCAATTAACAATGTTTTAAAGTGTACTCCTCATGACCAAAGCGAATAAAGCTAACAACGCTTCCGCATAGTGTAATTAACAAAGTAAACATATGAGTATGATAGGAATACTTTATGTTAGTACACTACGCACTTTTATAAGTATTGAACCGTACAAAAAAATAATGATCACGTGTGCTAAAAGTATTACCAAAGTACTTTACATGTATACACCATTCATTTTTCTTTCCTGTCTAATGTTTCTGATATGGTTCCAGTAACAAATTAATGTATAATAAAACTAATAAGAAATATTTTGTGAATGCAAGACTACATAGAGGGAAATTTAGAAATGAAAAATAATTGCTTTTTATCGAATGATTGATTGTTTATTAACCTCGCGCTGAGGATCAACACAAGAGCTTTTGGCAATGGACTTTGTAACTTCGAACCTCGGCCAAGTGGGGAGGGTGGAACCTAAGCTGGAATCTTTCTTTCCAAACTTTTACATCACGCCCGGCTTTTCGGAGGTTTTTAGAGGCATCAGGACTCGAACCCACGACTCGACGGAAATAATGCCGGCAGCGAGTTCATGACATTGACATCTAGACAAAAAATGCTACCATTTTATGTCGAATCAGCGTGAATCGAGGAGACCCTATACGAGGTCCTACTGCATAATGAGAAATGGTAAAATCAATTAAAGCTTATAAAGCCGTAAAATATTATATCCTATCCGGAAAAAAGGAAACATATCTATTTGGGAAGCAGCAAAAAGCTTTCTCCCCCAAATGCACTTTTTTCATGGTGTTAACAATTCTTTCGGATGGTAAAAGGAAACAAGCAAAATGGAAGTAATGTATAGGTAAACAAGATAAAAATTTTAGATGCCAACATACATTAAGGTTCAATGGAACTAAAAATATCAGGTGAACATGCTATTGTAGAATAAAAAGGTCTTAAAAGCTGTTGAAAGAATTGAAAGTTTGGTACGTGAAAAACTGTTTCCACTCAAAAGAGAAAAAGAATTAGAAAAATGTTCCTTAGAAAAGATTGTCACTCCTTTTGAAAACCCTCCCCCACTCCCCCATGTTTCAAGTATTGCTAATCGAATAAAATCTTGTGGAATGCTGGTGGTAGAAAAAAACTACATGTAAAAAAAGGGAAAAAAAAATTGAATGAAGAATTTTGATTTCAGTTAGAAAGATATGGAATTTTTTGTTTTCTTATTTTTGTTCCGGAAGAAATATCTTCCAATTCATGTTTATGTATGGAATGCAAATTAAAATCAAATGTGGAAAATTCAGCGACTCCAGATACATATCTTGAAAAACTAGATTATTTTGTAATTGGAAGAGAAGTTTGCTTAAGTCATCATTATTGGCTTCAATTAAAACTCTCGTTATTTTATTAAGATATTGTTCTTATAAATTTAGTATGAGCACAAGCATTTTAAGTCTTAATAATACATAACACTCCTAACACAATTGAATGACGGAGAAAAATTAAATTGGTGATCACAATGGTTTTATGCTTTACGCAAATAATGAGCCGAAAAATTTATAAAAAAAAAGACATCCATAATTGTTTACTTAAATGAAATGTTTCATTTGTCTACCTTAATCATTTATACTTAGAACTTGATTTAAAGTCTCTTAGAAATTCTGAAGAAAAAAGAAAGAGAGAAAGCAATGTGTACATTTGGTTAAAATAGATGGAATTGGATTATATGACAGAATTCGTTAACTAATAATTGATAAAAGTTTAAGAAATGTTCTCTGAAGACAGAACAAAATAAAAAGTTTTTAAGATTTCACTACCCTTTTAGCTTTTTGGTTATCATTTTATATTTGCTCCATAACTTTTAAATTTGTTATCCGATTTTCGCAATTCTTGTTGCAACTGAAAGCTATTTTATCCTCTATATAATACATTATTTACCTTTCCACATTGTCTGCACCCTTATCCACGCACTTTCACTAACGTAACACATCGATCAATAACTCCCGAGACTAACCCAGAGATGGCGCTCGTAGTAAACCAGTAACCAGGTCTTTCTAGAGTACTAACCTTTGCTTGAAACGTGTCAAATTTTTAAGTCGATCGGACCAGAAACAGCTGAGTTATCGAGGTTGGAGTAAAGTCGTTTTGTAGTTTGTTTAAAAAAGGGAAAAAACCGAGTTTCTCGTGTTCTGATAAAACATTGTTTTTTAATGGGTAAAAACACCGTGCAAACAAAACAATGGATTGAAAAATGTTACCCGGACTCTTGTCCATCAAAAGCAACGATTTGTCGGTGGTTTGCCGAGTTTAAACGTGGTCGTACCGACACAAATGACGCGGAACACTCGGGTAGACCTGTGGAAGCCGTTACACCGGAAAATGTGAGTGAAGTGACAAAAATTATAATGAAAGATCGTAAAGTGAAGCTCCGTGAGATTGATGAGATGACACAGATATCATATGGAAGTGTGTTTACTGAAAAAGGTTTTTTGAAGTGAAGTGAAAAAGGTTTTTTCCAAGTGGGTGCCGCGATTGCTTTCGATGGAACAAAAACAGCAACGAGTCGATGATTCAGAAAGCTGTTTATCGCTATTTACTCGCAACAAAAAAGATTTCTTGCGAAAAAAAAAAAAAGCGTTGGAACGATTGTATCACCCTAAAAGGTGATTAACAAAAGGTGTTATGTTGATGAATAAGAAAAAATTTTGCAAATAAAATGTTGTTTTCAATGTTAGACTCGGGAGTTATTGATCGATGTGTTATGACTTGTCGAGCCCGAAAGAGAGATTGGCACAGCATGGCCGAATTTCGCTCTTAAAGCCATAAAACCTACTTTCACCCACTCATCGAAACAGAAAAATTCTGGTGGTTATTGCCGACACCGAGGTTTATTTGAAGCATTCACCACGTCGTGAAAACAAAAGTGATGATGCCCTTTAAGATAATATTTCATTTTTAGGGAGAAGCGAAAGTTATAAATTACTAGGCTCCTTTCAATTGACAATTTTGAATTCATGAACATAATGTTAATTATAATGAGCAATTTCTACTTTTCTCCTCAAATCTTAGCAAATTGTATTTTTTGGATGCAATACAATGCATAATGATAAAGATTTCTGTTTTTGTTTGTACTTGATTTCCACAATTTTTGTTATATCTGAAAGCTACACGTGTCCTCTATGCGGTGTATTATTCACTGTTCGACATAGTCCCTAACCCTATCCACGCATTTGTACCAGTGTGTGACTAGTCGGGCAAACCCGAAAGAGAAGAATTTCGGCGATTGTTGTCGACACCGCGCTTTAATGGTAGTTTCCACCTGGACGTCAGAACGAAAGCAATATCCTTTAAAGTACTCATTCATCTTCGAGAAGATGTGAAAGTCACAAGGTCGAGTGCAATGATGCCTCACTGCTTCACCCTCATCTCCATGTGGGTTGACATATTCTTCTGTTCTTAATGCATCCAGGATTAAGAAAATAAGTTCGTTACATAGAGGACTCATGTAGCTTTCAAGTAAAAGGAGAAATTTGAAAATCGGATGCGAAACAAAGAAAAGTAAATAATACTTTTCTTTGAAAATAATAAAGAAAAGTAAATAATAATTTAAAGTCAAGGAAATAATACTTTTTAATCAAACCACGTAAAAGAGATACGTTTTGATATATGTCGTATGAATACTGTTTCACATCTGTTTTACACAATTTACTTGCGAAGCTCGGAGTGAAATAAATCATGTACAGTTACTTGGTTTGATTGCAACTCATTCTTAAATATATATCACGAAAGTTAAAGCAATATCATAAGATATAGTTATTGCCCCCTTTTCTCTTGATGATCTCAAGTCTTCTCGAAGAGTGGTATGGAAATTTGGAGAGGAAGACGCAAGTTCAGGTATCGACCTCGTCAATGATCAAGGTTCAAAATTACGAGGTCCATCGCCAACAGCCCTTGTTTTGCTTCTCAGTGTCTTTGATAAACAATCACTTACATCACTCCCTTAGTGACGGAAAAAATCGCTCCACATAAAGCAAAACAGTGCAATTTCAAAATTTCTTTGAAATGCACCATTACATTAGAAAGGTTGCCATTGCTGCTTCTCGTAGAGAAGGAGTACCAGATTTCATGCCCTTTCCTTTCCATCGCTATTAGGATTAACACGAGGGCTATTGGCGATGAATCTTGTAATTTCGAGTTTTGCTCAAGTGAAGAGGACGACACCTGAGCTGCTACCCCTTCTTGTAGCTACCAAACTATCCGAATTCGAGAATTTTGAACTCCGACAAATATTAACGTGCATCAGCCTTTCAAAACGATGAATCGTTAGTAGTGTAGCCTCTCCATTCCTGGTTCTTATCACTAGTCGGCCTTCTTTTCATGCCTATATATCGCCTTCCGACGTTAATATTAATGGAGTGGCGTATTCTGGTGTTTCTCTTCATCTGGCTGTTCCCATTTTATCGTTATGGAACTCATAAATTCTTAACTAATAGCTGAGTGCTTTGTGCATCTGCACAGCCAGAGCTCCATGTGTTTCCCAAGATTTCAACATTTCTAAATCGTTTACATATTTAGGTGAGACTTTGATGAATTGAGAGAGATTCGCCGATCGAGGTTGATCCTCAGCAAGAAACAGGGCAGTACTTGATTTCCACACGAGATGGTTTTCTAGATACCTCCTGTCACTAAACTTCCGTAAATAGCTATGCATATAATAAAATTAAATATTTGTAACTTAAAGCCAATATTTTTTCTTAGAGTTTATCACAATATCTTACCTTTTCTTTTGAAGCGGTACTGTGGAATCAGGATTCGAATCCACCACCCGAATGAAACTACGCAAGCCATGAACTCGCTACCAAGTCCATTTGGCTACAATGGTCACCAAATAGCGCCAAATAACGCTAACTGAGCGGTTTTCAAGTGCTCTTAAATACATTAATATACATTAGAAAGGGTTGTCATAACGTGAGAGAGTTCTCAGTAGAGAAGGCTAGAATTTAGCGTTCTTTTTTTTGTCGTCGAGGGAGGGGGGAGCTAAAATAGGATCCACCCGTAAATTGATGATCGTATAAAGTCTTATAATTAATCTATCCTGATTCTGAAGAAACTGTTATACCAAGCGCGATACCATCAAAATGCGCTGAAAGGTGTTCGAAAAAATTGCTAAACCCCAAAACTTCATAATAAAAAAAATGTCTCCAAGTATAATCTTGTAAATCCCATTAATAAAGAACACGAAAGCAGCCCCTCCACTTTTATTGATCCTATTTAGTAGGCTCTGTGCCTTTATCTCGAAGAAACGTGTAAAGTAATTAATTGTCATTTCTTTATGGCTCTCTTGAAGAAAATAAATGATGCATTTTGTTTTCTGTCAGTTACAGTAAAAAATAAATAAATATACGGACAATAAAAGAGGAAAAGTAAGTCAGGAAAAAAGAAGGAAGAAAAAACAGTAATAATTAAATGAAGTATAATTTCATGTATCGAAAAAAGGACATAAAAGAAAAAAAAAACAATGTATAAGTTATGGTTATTAAAACACTATAGATATATACAAGAACGATCATGGAAAAAAATAAAAATAGTATAAAAGAGAAAATATTTTGATAGTGTTTAAACATTAACAATGTTCTCAAGTGATTATTTAAGTCTCATTCAGTTTTTTTTTTTGTCTCGGATACTTTTGCTTCAGTACTCCTTCAAAAACATTTACCGGCAATAATTTATTTAATTGGCTAGGAGTGCGGTAAAATACGTGTGTTACGTATTCTTTACGGAATAAAAGTTCTTATATAGGATACCTCAACAATATATAAATAACTCAGTCTAATTCGAAGTGCACAGACTTTTATTTAACTCCAATTTTAGTTTTCGATGGGAGCAATGTTTTTGTCCTGCTTTTCAAAGAAGTATTTTTCTTTTTTTCTTGTGGTGGGGGAGATCGATTAACCGCTTGAGTTCTGTCAGCGTTTCGAATTTTCGACCATTATGTCCGAAGAAAACTTGCCCGGTCGCTTTTTGCAGTGCTGTTATCATTTAGAGAGATTCATTATTGGACTAGTTATTAAAGTGTCGTTGTTGTTCAAGAGTTGTTGCATACTTTAATTCCAGTATCATCATGATGATACGAAAAGATCATTTTGAATGATCTTTGCAAAGAAAATTGCTTTTCCAGTCATTATTGCAACTCATATGAATCCACCCCTGTTGTATTGACCTTCGCTTCGAACAGTTTCAGTTTGACATCATCGGTTATCACGGATTGAATGGTGGGTCTGTTTGATGCGTGTGCTGTAGCTAGTATATCATTAAATGGGATTTATATGCACTTGTCTTAGTTAGTTAGAAGGAAGGTTTTGCGTTGGGGGTAAATGCATTCAGTAGTTCTAGGCTGTACTGCCATCTAATGTTCAATTCCTGGTACACCGATTTGGCGAGACTATGTTTCCTATTCCGTGGTGGGGGGGATAGTTGACCTTGATTGTCGGGGGTATTTAGAATCCTCGAGATGGTCCAATGAAAACTTATCCGATCGCTTTTTGCTCTTATCAACTACACCCAAAAGATCCCCTCCCACTCAGTCTAGTTTTAAGGCGTTTTGACGTTTGTCATCGTTGTTGAAGAGAGCTACCACAAGTTAAAAAAAGTATTTGTTCTAGTTCAGAACATGGCCGTTATTTTTTCCATGCATCGTTTCCCCTTCTAGTCTATATAACAATCATGTTGCATTTATACATTAAGTTAATCTCGCAGTAGCGATAGTTGTCATGATGATTGATCCACAAGGTAGCTATTTTAAATAAGTTGAAACGGCTTTTTTGCCTCGAGAGATTCACTTGAAGTGGATACATTCTCATGCTGATCTCGCAAGAACGAGACTGAAAATACATTGTTCGAAAGAGTTGCGTGTGATTTATCGGTTTTCCCAGCCACTCTGACGCTTATAGAACTATATTCTCAATTTAAATATAAAGACAGAGGTACCTTGCTTACCCCATATGAGCACCAGTGGTATAACGGTTTTCGACGGGGAGGTTTCCTGATCATTTAGAGTAGTAAACAGTACCAAACTACTTTGATTCGCTTTTCAGTGGACATCTTGTGATGGGCTGGGCTCACTACTGGCATATGTTATAAAGTTCAGTCATTAATTAACAAGTTTAACTAATCACATAATCAAGTTCTTAACTAATTTTTATTCTACCTGATAGAACAATCAACACTCAGAATATATATACGTCAGTGAATCAATGCCCTATGAATACGCCTCACGCGTTCATTGCTAAAGATTATTGCTATGAAATGCTACTTTACCTTACCACTAGACAATCCGGATCCGAGTCAGGACTAAACGTGTAAGCAGGATCCGAATAAATATCTAATCACCGATGATCACTGCATATTAATCATCAAGTCAAACCTTTCAATCTGTCTCCCATGCCAATAAAATTCTTATTAAACTTGTAGCAGTTTATAAATGCTATCTCATCAATATTATTAATCACCCTGCTATACTCTTATTCTAATTTGCATACATCACAAATCATTCGCAAGAAGAGGTTCTCAAATCAGGTAGCATCATATGAAAGACCCCAAGAGGTTCGTAGAAGGGATATACGCGAGAGAACTCTCTATAATCTTAGATCTTTGACTAACTCCCACTGAATTAAGTCTTCTTCAATTAGCATCAAGTGTTGCATTAGCCAAACCTCTCCAACCTGTTCTTTTGAATCAGGACATCTAAAAGATCGAAAATTTATAACTGAAGTCATCCGCCAGAAAACTTTTCTTTGCTTTTCAGAATTTATCCTAACCGTTTCATCTTGCTGCCAAAGAACAAGAAACTTTGCCTGCAGGTCTTCTGTTTTATTTCAACTGTCAGTGCCCCCAGTTCTTTTTCTCACTATCTGTTCATTCTAATCTGTCCGGTGTCCCCAGTTCCATTTTGTTCATTTAATCTGCCCAATGCTTTTGTAGTTCATTAATATACTCCCTCATTTTCTTTTCATTTATGCTGTTCGTTGTTTAAAAAAAATTACTCTTTCCCTATATGAGAGCTATCTTTTTAAATTAGGAAACAAATAACTTATTGTTATTAAGGGAGCATGCAAATATGTAGATGAATACTTATATTAAGATATTTTAAATATGCTTTATTTTCTCCATCTGTAGAACTAGGAAATAAGAAATTATGTTCTACCTAGTATTAATTTAACACAAAATGTTATTTTTTTTTTTAAAAAACCCATCGAAACTGGATTTTCCCCCAAATGTGTAAAATAATCAAAAGAGAATACATGCGAAGTAGTTCTACAGTGTTAAAATCGTTTGAATACATTTGAGGTGTTGCTGGAAGTATCTAAAGAATTTATGAACATAAAAACAGGTTAAAGAATACATCTATAAAAGGAAGATGAACAGGTAAGAAAAGCTCAACGAAAGGAACAGATATTCCCATATCCATCTGTGGTTGGCCGAGCGCTGTTTTATTACAAATCCGTAGAGCACTATATGCTGAATGGGGGCTTAGAGCTCGAAATTTGCCCACCTGTGATTCTTCTTCTAAAATGTCCATGTTCATTTCCCTAAATGCTATTTTTAGTTTTTGGTTAAGTTTTTATTAACGTCGCACTAGAAGCAACACGAGGGCTATTGGCGACGGACCTCGTAATTTTGATCCATGGTCAAGTGACGAGGACGACACCTGAGCTGGCACCCCCTCTCCTAACATCCACACCACGCCAACGGGAGGACTTTGAGCCCCGAACAGATTTAACGTGCATCAGCCCCGGCTACACGGTGGGTCTTTGGCGGCCAAGGATCGAACCCGCGTCTGAACGAAAACCGCCGGCCGCTAGTCCACGACCTTGACCACTAGGCTACCGCGGCCCCCCTAAATGCTATATGCAGTAATAGTTGAGACCTTGTTTAGCGCCTCATCAATGTCCTCAGATTCAAAGTAATGCGGTCATTTTGTTTTGCACTATGTATTTTTATGGCTTTTGCCATACTTCTGATTGGATTTATTAGAGCAGAAAGAGGGGCAAGACCAGTTACCCCATGAAGAATAATTATATCTTATTGATAGCTCTTCTAGACACACAGAAATCAAAGCAACATATAATTTTTGCAAAAGCGATTGTGAATGAATTGAGTAAAAACTGCTTAAAATATTCATGTCCCCACTGAATCAGGGTTTATCCTTTTCCGACTTTTTTTTTTCTTCCCGGAAACTAGAGTCATTTCTGGAATTCCCAAAAATGCATCAAATTTTTTAAAAAAATCTAAGAATCAGTTATTTTTGATTGATATCAATAATAATTATACATAGTAAGAATATTCATAAATTCCAAAATTTATACCCCTTTATATATTGAGCTTCAAAATATAAATAAAATACAGTAATATGTTTTTTAAGGGACAAAACCTCTATTTAAGGGACAAAATGTCTGGTCCGGTGAATGTCCTTTATTGTGAGATACTACTGTATATTAGTCATTTTTAAAGTATGCTTTGAAAACATAAAAAATCTTTGCTTTTTTCACTCAGTCTAGTGCTCAGCTTTGTTATGAACAGCCCGGCAGCAGATAATACCCTCTCAGCTTTAAGTGATGTTGGAGGAATTGTTTTTCAAAGCCCAACCCGGTTTTATAATATTCGGTGTTCAATTTATTGTTGAGATCCCAAGTTCTCTCGTTGGTGGGGAGTGGAAGTTTGGAGAGGGAGTTGCCAACTCAAGTGTCGTCCTCGTAAATTGAATGAGGCTCAGAATTTGGAGGTCCGCCACCAATAGCCCTCATGTTGTTCCTCAGTGTGACGTTATTAGCGATTACATCACTTCGTAGTAAAAAGAATACGACAAATATATCCTCATTGTAAAAAAAAAAAATTAAGATTTTCAGGAGATCCAGGAACTTCATTACAAAATGAACTTTAGATTTCTTTGAGAATGTTTATTTCTTATGTAACATATATAATATTAAGTATATCAATATAAAAAAAAACTTAAGGTGAGATTTGTTTACCTTGAATCAGTGTTCTTCTATAGACAAAGCGTTAAAATGACTTTATTTAACTCTGTTTCGTTTAACACTCAGTCGTCTAGGAACGCCTCTTTCCTGAGTACGGAACGAGTCGCAGCGGTAGCTTAGTAGTCATGGCTATGAATTAACGGTCGGTGTTGTTTCCGTGAGTCGTGGGTTCCAGTCCAAATGCCACTGAAGACCCGCTATATATTGCGGTTGATGCACATTAAATCTGTCGAGATTCCATTGGCATGATGTGTAAATTTGCAGAATATGGTTTCAGTACAGGTTCTGGTTACTTGATCGAAATTAAGGATTGCGAGATCCGTCACCAATAGCCTCGTATTGCTTCTAAGCTCGATATCAATAAATAATTAAGCACTGAATGAGCTTTTATCGTATGCAAGAAAGGAAGAGACATGCCTCTTCTAGTTTTCCCATGTTAGCGATCGAGAGGAGAGACGAAAGACTAAACAAAGGTTGTGACTCAGTTGAGTCTGAAATGTGATCAATGTAACGTGGTCAAGTAAATTAAACGAATATAAGAGGTACAATGAATTGATTAAAGAGAAAATTATATACAGGTGTAATAGAATTGAAAGGAAAGACAAGGAGGGTTAGAGAATAACGACAAGCTAATAGATAATTGTAAATTGGATTGAATCATCGTAATGAATCTTTTGGTTAAAGCGACTCCCAGTTAGAGCAATAAGATTAGAATCTGTTATTATCGAGTA
Organism: Nephila pilipes; assembly: GCA_019974015.1. Taxonomy (NCBI): domain Eukaryota; kingdom Metazoa; phylum Arthropoda; class Arachnida; order Araneae; family Nephilidae; genus Nephila; species Nephila pilipes. The sequence continues at coordinate 1,218,044 of BMAW01121919.1, forward strand.
GTGTGTGAATCAGAACGAATGATTCAGTAAGCTAAGACTTTAATACTTAAATATAAAGTAGGAAACTGAGTTAAGAGGGATTCGCGTTCACGAGAGATTCATTAGAAATTATCTATGTTGAAATATCTAGAAATTGACTACGTCTCTCTCTCTCTCTCTGTATATATATATATATAATTTGTTGTCTTTTTCTCCCGTATCTTGTATTGGAGCCTAGAATTTACTATCTATTTAATTAGACTTATAGATGGCCGTAGATTTAAGTAATGAAGAAAATGCCCTAATTCTCTGTTTATATTAAAAATATGTGTATTAGGCCTTTCTCAAGTACTTTCGTTATTCATGTTTGATGAGTGTAAGACTGATTAAGTTCTCCGTCTGATTTTAAGGGTCTTTGTTCTAACCTGAAAACTCAGAAATTATCAAAGTGAATAATCAAAGTTTCTACAAATTATTCAATTCAAATCAAAACTTGTTTCGTTAAGAGACATGTTTATAATCGACACAAAACAGAATACATTAATTTTTTTAATAAAAAATGAACAAGAAATTAAAAAAAAATATTGAAAATTGAATGAGGATTCTTTTGATCATAATCACTTACTACTACGTATTCAAAAGTAATAAATTAAGCGCAACATGTAAAAATAGTAAACTTAAAGTAAGTATGCGAACGCGTTAAAAGGTGTGAATTTTGACTTGGATTTAGTTTCCTTTTTTGAGATGTTAAATATTTTTCTATTTTTCTCTTTACAAAATAATTTTTTTTTGTGTTTACGAATTGAAGAATTATAAGAGGAATTATAGAAGCTCTTTTCACTTTTTCTCGGAAGTTTTTGAGTGAATTGAAAGTAACATTCGTAGGACCGGAAATTGGATGAAAAACTGATTTCGTTTGTTGTTCCCTTCGTATCTAAAATTTAAAAAAAGAGAAATCGGGTTTTATTCAATAAAATCCTGGGTCAGCTAAAATTACATTTTCTTTCGTACAAGTCAGTAAATAAGGAATTGGAAACTGAAATGGTATTATCATCCTTAAAACTCCCAATTTTTCATGCAGAAGTGAGCTTAAGAATAGTTAGAGATATATATAGCAGAAGAGGAGATATATATATATATATATATATATAGAGAGAAGTATATATATTATATAAGGCTGTATATATATATATATATAGGGCACAACTAAAAAATGATGGTATGAAATTAGCAAGTTGCTACCAATTGGTTGTCTGTCTTATTGAACAAACCAATAATACAAGCACCTCACGAAAATAAAACAATTCATTTTCTTGAAAAATATGATCATTTCATTTAGAATTACTTTCCTCACAAACTTAAGATACATAAACTAAGAAAATAATAATAATAATAAAAAAAAAACGTGCTGTATTTGGCGATTTCTCGTTTGTGCGCGGATAACTGAAAAATACGATTTTGTGAACTAGCGCATCCATGTATAAGCACATACTGCATTTTATCTTCCAAGAAGAACCAAAAATTTTCGGCTTGTACTCGAAAATAAATAATATTAATTATAATAGCTTTTCATTGCGGACAGTTTTGATTTTATTGATAGGAATAGAATTTTATTAATTCAGAAATATTATCGTTGCCTTTTGTAGAATTTCAAATGAAAAACAGACACAAATATAATCCGCAAGAAAAAAAAATGGGACCTATGGCGGTTAAAGTATAATTCACAAACTAGGAGGGTAATAAAATGGGTGTGACTAAACAATATAAATTAGCTTTAAAATCTCTAAATATTTTTTTCTCATCAATATATTTTCTATAAACTCTTATTAATGAAAAAATTAATGATTAAAAAAGTAATACCTATGTTTTTATGAAATTTAATAAATTGATATTTAAATATTTTTTACAGGGACCGAATTAAAAAAAATCAATTTATTTATCCAAAAAATATTGTTATCCGAAAATTGTTATTGTTTCTTTTCCTGCAGAACGGCTATTGTTACTGGAAAAATGGTTTTACAAAGAAAAGAATACTCTAATCAGTAATTATATTGAATAAGTAGGAATAATCTTGTAGACAAATTTGTCTGCCTATTGTCACCCAGTCACAAAATTTGGTAACAAAACTAAATATCCTATAAATAGGTCGGAAAAGTTCTGGAACAAATTTTGAGAGTATAAACGACCGGGCATGTAGGAGAAAGTGCATGTAGAGTATATATTCCTAATGCGTTATTGGGTGAACTTTGGTTTAGTGGATATCGTATACAGTGTGTTTCGAAACTCATGGGCAAAATTTAAAGGGTGGAAAGCTTTATGCTTTAATTAAGGAATTACAGAAGCGTCTGGAGGTTCACTGCTTGCTCTCTACCAATACATTGTTGGTGAAAATTGCTTTTTTTGCTATCATCCCTTAAATCCCCCCCCCCCCTTAATTTAAAAAACTCTGAATTTCTAATGTTCATTTGTCCTTTAAAAGTTAATACAAATAACGGTATGATGGAAAGAATAATCTAAGACTGGATTTAAAGGGAGCAAAGGGCAGAAATGGTAAGAAATTGACATAAGAATTCGGAAAAAAGATAAAAAAAAAAGAAGTCTTATGCTGGAAAATGTAAGAAAAAAGCTCAGAGGAGATAGATGTGATAATTAACTACTTTACATGGTGAACTTGCCTAGAAAATAGAAGAAAATAAAAAATACTAAATAAAATTGAAGAAAAGGATATCATTATTGAGAACAAGAAAGACGACAATGTTACAAAAGAAGATTTCAATCCTAGCAGGAAAAATTTGGTACTGAATTAGAAAAGAAAATAAGGAATTAACGAGAATTCAAGAAGAAAATGAGAAGTTAACGCAAGCCAAGCTTGAACAAGATGTCATTAATGGAGAACCAAAAGAAGCCTTATGAGTTCTCGAAAAGCAACTCAATTCTAAGAAAAAGGAAAATTCTAATGTGTTCAATCAATTACGAAAATTAAGGTATGAAACTTGTACCTTAAATGAAGAGGAAGAAGAAATGTAGATTGAAATACAAGAGGAAGAACAAAGAAACAAATCTGTAAGAGATTTAGTGGGAAGGAATATTGAGAAAAGAAAAAGATAACAAGAGGAATGAGGAAGACTTGAAGAGATTAGCTGAATTTCAAGAAGAAAAGATAATGAAAGAAAAAGTACAGGGAAAAATACAAATATAGATAGCAAATAAAAAGAATGGAAAAGAGGAATAACAACGACGTCAAATAGAATTGAAATATTTGGAAGAAGACAAATTAAATGACCTTCAGAAGGCCAACAAGAAACCTTTAAATGGTCTTAAAAGGAGAAATATTACCACTGGCGAATGAGAGGAAACAGTATTAAAAAGGCAATTTAAGTCAAGAGAAGATATTCTTATTTTCCAAATCAACTAGAAAAGCTAAGAAATGAAACATGTATTTTAATTCGAGGAAAAAAGAACTGCAGATATGTCATGAAAAACAAAAAGAACGAAGGGGACAAGAAAAATTAATAACGCAGTTAAGAAATGAAAAAGCGGAAGAAATGCCATTCGTTGGAACTCCAGCACCGAAGACAATTCAAAAACCCTAACGTAGGAGGTAGATAAGCATCTTTGAAAAGGGAAAATATAAATTCCGAGAGAAATGGTGAACGATAAAGGAAAAAAAAAAAAAAAAAAAAAAAAAAAGGAAGAAACGAGTCTACAGCAAGAATGGCTGCAAGATTTTCAAGTCCGCAGAAGAAGTCATCGTGACGCAAAATATAGGTCAACTCATTTCATTACGCAAAAATTTGGATGGAAAGGACTTTCAATAAAGAGGAAAGATGAGATTTATTCAACCCCCACCACAGAAATCAGATGTCCTCCTTTCCATAGAAAGATGAAAAATTATAATACAACGAGAGTAATAGTAAAAATCGTTAACACTGAAGGACACTTTTCTGCCTAGTAGTAGGTAACATTAAGAGGCAAGCATCTAAAAGGTCAGATATTACGATCACTTTTCGACTTGGAAGAGATAATTACGGTGTACGCCTCGAGGACCAAAAAAATCATTAATGGATGTTCAAATTCCCCAAAAAGTGCCCCTTTTACAATATCGGAAACCAAACCACCTCTTAAAGTCTCCGAGATAAGGAAAAGGAACTCCCCACCCCTCCCATGGACAAACAAGATCATTACGCTGAAGGACACCTGTAAAAGAAATATGTTGCGAATTTTATAACACCCGCGGTTTGGGTGACAAAGGAGAAATATTCATGCACAGCTACGAACCCGCGAGAGCACTTTAAGTCGCACAAAGGAAAAGAAGAAAAATTTGATTATCACTCACTATACGTGTATGCCAGGGACCTAAAGTGAAGGAGAAATAATTCCATGTCAGCGACCAGAGGAAGTGAGTCGGCATTTAGATGTGTTTCCCCTAAAATCAGGTAAGAACATTTTTAACTCCCCACCCCTAGGATATAAAAACAAGAAACAAGACTCCCCGCTAAAGAATAAGAAGATTCCTTGGAGTAAAATGCATAAATTGACAACGAACTGTGAAAGGAAAATGCTCTCCCCAATTCCGGAAACCCCAACTGGGAAGGAGTGGTGGATAGATGGAGGGGAGGATTCCAATTATTATTATTATTGGTTTTATTTTTAACCAGAGACTGATAAAAAACTATAAACTATAAATTAGGACTCTTTATTATTTTGATGTGATTGATTATGGAAGTTCTTTTTATACGTATGAGCATAAAAAGAACTTCCATAATCAGTAATAGTCTTTATCTGAATTGAATATCTGTTAAGAATTATTTTGATTAGTTACTTCTCACGGAACATTTGAAACAAGAAATGATTTATTTTGTAAGGGCTTAGTAAAATTTTTAGAATAGATTTAATAACTATGTTATGTTATTAAAATGTTTATTTATTTACTATGTGACCCATTTTGAGACTTTGAAGTCTTAAGAGAGTTAAGTATTTTCTAAAAGTATTAGAATTATAATAATTTGAAGTGTGTAAAAAATTTAATTATCGAGAATGTATGATAATGATTTGAAATATGAATTTGATATTTTTTTTTTAATTGTGTATGATAACGAATGGCTTAAAGCGTATGAAATTGATGTTTTAGAGTGCAATAATTATTATTTTAAAGTGCATTCAGTAAGATTTTTATGAAAAATTTAGAAATACCATTCACTTGTGTTGTAGGGCAATTTGACATAAGTGAACGATATTATTAAATTTATGATATATGAAGTATTTTGCTGAGTGTAACGATTTTGTGTTTGTAGTAAATTTCTACAATAGAGGACGATTGAAATGTCAGAAAATGGATGAATGTTATATTCAATGCTTGACGCCCGCCTGTAGAAATCGTCTTGTAAGGGGCAAGTTTAAGTCAAACAACCCCGTCAATGCCACTGCCGTCAAAAATAAACTGCAATGATCACCAAGGTAACGTGAAAGGATTTAAAAGAATAAAAAGAATTGTTGTTATACAACCAGGTCTATGCTTTGGCTAAGGATTAAATGTACAGTAATTTTCAATCAAAACTTTAATGGTACAATGTTTGTTAAAAGAGAAAAGTAAAAGAAAGTGTATGTGTTTCTACAAATTAGAAGTGGAATGAAAACGTTTGTCTGTAAAAGTAAAAATTAGTTGCAAAGTAGTTTAGTAAAAGAAGTTTTTTTTCTCAATAATATCACCATGATGATACTAGTGGTGAATGTCTTCAACAGTGATGACAAAAGTTATAACGCCTCTATAACTGACCCGGCAGAAAAATTCCTTTCCAGTTCGGTTGTCTAGAGTCAACAAACGAGTTTTCTTTGGACGGAATGATAGAGGAGTCGAATCTTCGCTGTCATTCTAGGACAGGGGTGGTCGACCGTTTGCATACCATGCGCCAATTTCTTTGACGGGAAGTTATACGGCACCATATAACTCGAGGACTTATTATACCGTCTAACGTTCATGGTTAGGGGTTGGTTGATAGAGATAAGGATATAGAATCTGTATTTCTCTTAGGGGAGGAACATGAATAACTTTATCACGTACTTAAATTAATTAATTTGTGTCAGTTTCATAAGGCACCTACTTAAAAAGGTCAGGAATGATCTCCTGTACGAGTTTCTTCATGATAGTGTTATAGCTTCAGATAGTCTCGTTTGGTGAAGATAATTCTGAGCCATAGTTGTTGGTAATGAAAAAGAGATCAGCTCGGAACTTGGGTTTGTCTGTTCTCTCTGCTTGTTCGGAATCCTGACCCTAATGTATGTTTAATAATCTTTTTAAAAGAGGTAATGTTTATAGACATAATTAACTTCTTTAAATGATCTAATTATTGCGTGTAAAACAATATCTACTACAGCATATAAACAAAACTTATCATAATTATACATCTTATTTGGATTGTTTTAGTCTTTTTAATTTGTTACTGAGAGTAGCAGAGAATTCTTCAAGTTGGAATCAGTTATAAACGATCTTTTATTGCTTTTTATTTAGTTTTGATTAACGTCGCACTAGAAGCAACACGAGATCTATTGGTAACGGACCTCGTAATTTTGAACCTCGGTCAAGTGATAAGGACGAAGACACCTGAGCTGGCACCCCATCTCCTAACTTCCACACCACGCCAACGGGAGGACTTTGGGCCCCGACAGATTTAATGTGCATCAGCCCCGGCTACTCGACAGGCCTTTAGCGGTAAGGATCGAGCCCGCGACTGAACAAAAACCACCGATCACGAATCCGAAACCATGACCACTAGGCTACCGCGGCCACCTTTTTGCTTTTAATTTATTTCATTGATGAAATTTTTTATTCACATCTGCAAGTCGTTCCAAAGAGACAAGTATTTTTCTTATCTCTGGGTAATGTTCATATGATAAAGACAAACAAAAATTAATTACATCAGTAGCATTTTGATTTGGGTAAAGTTCATCAAATTTCATTTTTAAGAATGAGTTTGCTTTTAAATCAACATGTTCCTACTTGTTATGTTACGAGTTTGCATTATATTTAATTCACAAAGTGAAAATGAGTTTATAAAGGCGAGAATTCAGTTTTCTTCTTAGGGAAAATCATGAAAATGATTTTCAAATGTCCCTTGCAATATCTTGATTTCTTATAAATTTATTTGATCGGATTGCTGTTATTCTCAGCACATTCACTGCTCTTTCAAGCTTCGAAATTAATTGATCCGCAGATGGAAATTAATTTATCCTTAAACTGAGATATGAACAGGTTTAATTTTGTTTTATATGAACTGAGTCTATTTAGTTAACTAGGAAATAATTTATTCTTGCCTTAGAAGTTTTAAATTTAGACCACTGAGATGGTTAGAAATATCAACTAAAAATGCCAAATCAAATAGCCAGTTTCTATCAAATAATAGGGTTTCTTCATCCAGATGTTCATTTTCCTGATCTAAAAATCAGAAATAGCATTTTTGCAAATTCCAAAATCTACTCAGAATCTGGGCTCTAGAAAGCCAGTGCACTTCACAATGAAGGTTAAGTTCACCATATTCAAAATCTAGTAATTCACAATTTTCTCTGAATTCTTGTTTGTTTAATGTTCTTGCTCTAAATTTATTTACACGTTTCACAACTGGTAACGTTATATTTTGCATATTTAAAGTTTGGGCACACAGTGCCACTTGGTGTACTTAGTATAGGGCTATTTAAAAAACTTTCAAAAGTAAATTTCCAGTGCCATTGACTTTACCTATCACTGATGGCGTTCCGTCAGTACATATACTGATGAGTGTGCTATAGTCTACCTTTAGATTTTCTAGGCATGATTTTACTTTTACATATTTGTCTGATTTTCTTATTTTACCATGCAATGACATTGAAGACTGTTAAGCTCTTTAAAGATATTTAAACTATTATCAATTCCTCCTATGTTAATGTTTGAAAAGGAAGTACAAGAATAGACAAGGCCTTCCAAATGTTATGATTCATTGTAAGATAATTCATCAATAAGTCTCATACTTGTCTGCCTTGATATTATAATTTCGCCTGATTTATTTTAAATACCTTTGTTATCAAGATGGCGTGTAAATATTTGGAGACAAAGCTTAACGATTTCATCTCTTTTTCTCCATCCAAAAAAATAAAAGTTTTCCCCCCCGTCATTGCAAACACAATTTCATATGACACTTCTGTCATTGCCAAGTTTTCACATCTTAGTTCAGCAAATATATTTTGATATCATCTGATATTTTGGTCGCAACTCAGACCCAAGAAAAAACTATTTTTTCTTCTATGAAAGTTTGATGCTGTATTTTATAGCGTCTATGAAGATCATGTCTTCTATTGAATGAAAAAGTACACCCACAAACAAAGCATAAACCGTTCTATTATTGAATTTGCTGTAAATAATAACTCATTTTCCCGCTGTTAGTTAAATTTAAGTCTAATATCACTTTCTGCATTTCTTTTGGACATTTTATTTTGCATAGTAATGAATAAAAAGAATTTTAAAGAAAATATCAAGCAAACTCTAAAAAATGTTGGAAAAGAATAAATAGATGACGGTTACGTACATTATATTTCACAAAATAAAATTTAAAAAATAATAAAAACATATGCACAAAACGCTCTCGCAAAAACTCTGCTTCAAAACTCAACACCATGATGACTTACTCAGAACTGACTGAAGCGTCACTTGTTATTACCACCCAAAAGCGCTTTGTTTGGCACCTGCGCCACTGTTTGGTCACCCCCTCCTTTCAGGCAACCGACCTCTACGCCACGGGGATGAAAAACCATCCCCAAAAGTAGCGGAAACTGTATTCGTACCGAACTTATTTCCGAGAAAAATGTTTTATTTGATTTTCCGTATGTAGCAAAACGATTTGACAACTGAATTGTTTTCGACTCTATTAGCTACGTATTAGAGCTGTTAAATGAGAAAATACAGTTTCTTATAGGTTTTGCTAAATCACTCGCAAAATAAAACACTATTCTTTTTAAAATGTACTTTTTACAATTTTTTAGAAAAAATATTACCTGAATTTTTATCTAATATTTCATCGTTAATTGCAATTAAAAAATATATATATATTTCACACATTTGTTAATATTTCAGCCAAATTATTTAAAAAGTTCAATCAAGAATACATCACGGATATTTCTGGATGTTATGTTTTCAAATTCAATAAGTAACGGTTAAAACTTTTGAGTTGACTCGCTTAAACTTGAAATGGGCAATAAAAAAGAATGTATACGTGACATTGAAGTTACCTTCGCAAAAAATATCATTTTTGTATCGGAAATGCAGTACTGTGTATCCATCCATACCCTTCCAAATTGAGCTTTTTCATGTAGTTCACAATCTGTTTTCATTCCAATATTACTTCGTATTTTAGAACTCCAGAGAGTTCCTTTTCATCTTAAATCCACATAAAGATGCACTCATTAATTTTTATGGCATTCAGTAACGAACATTTCATAAGAAAAGGTAGAAAAAGATTACTTAGACATGAATTTTTTTTATAATCATAAGAAATATGTTTTATAGAATTTTTTAAAAAAATTTGTCAAGAAAAAGACAAGAAAAATTTCATTAAATTTTGTTTGCCAGGGAATTAAATAAGAAACCCATAGGAAAGTTAAATTTCTGGATATAAAAAATCCTGCATTATTATACCAATAAAATATATTTGTATGAATTGAATTAAATAGATCGCAATAAAAAACGTGTTCTTAATGTAACCAACGGATATTGCTTTTGAATACATACCATTTTATTTCGTCAAACTGTAACTATATTCCCAAAATTAACCTTAAATATAAAGTCAGAAAGAAACCCCAGATGTTAGTTTTCAACCTTTCATCGTAGAAAAACGACAGAGAATTGAATGGATAGAAAGGGAAACAGGAAGGGTGCTAGTGTGATGTACGGGGGAGTCTACTAGTGTGTCCACGTAATTTGTTAATATTAGGACCCAACTCACCCTCACGTTGTCTGATTATTGAATATTTGAAGGATGTTTACTCGCATTACTATTTTGGTAAGCATATTCTTTGAAATGTCATAGAAGTTGATAGTACTCGCAGATAAAGACTTAATACTCGTTGAGAACATGCTTCTTATTAAAGGATTAAGAAACACTATTTTAAAATTTAATTTGCCAGATTCAAGTACTTAGTCTTCTCTTGAAATTAAATTAAAATTTAAGATTTTAAGGATTAGAATAACTTTTAAAATAACAGGAGACGGGTAACAGGATAACGTCACAAAACCATTTCAAATATGATAAATATGACATGTTCAAAGATCAGAATTGAAATAATTTAATTTTTTCTTTTGTTTCATGAAATTATAGATTGTGTCGAGATTTTTCGATTGTTTGCTAACATCACCTTTAGAGGCAACGTGAGAGATATTGGCGACGAACTTAGTTACTTTGAACATCGGTCAAGGTACGAGGACGACGCCTAAATCGGCACCCCACGTGCATCACCTACTCTTTATGACGGGTCTTTAGTACAATCAGGACTCGATAGAAAGAACCTCGACTGCGAACTCACAACCATAATGAATCGGCTTCCAAAGCTATGCAATTTTGATTGATTAAATTATTAATGTCGCATATAGTAATAACATGAGGGCTATTGGCAATGGACCTCGTCATTTTGAACTTCGGTTGAGTGGGAATACAACATCTGAGCTGGTCCGAAAATTAGTTTAGTTTAATTTTTTGTTAACGTCACACTAGAAGCAACATGAGGGCAATTGGCGACGGACCTCGTAATTTTGAACCACGGTCAAGTGACGAGGACGACACCTGAGCTGGCAGCCCCTCTCCTAACTTCCACACCACGCCAAGGGAGGACTTTGGGCCCCGACAGATAAAACGTGCATCAACCCAGGCTACACGGTGGGTCTTTTGGTACCAAGGTTCGAACCCACGACTGAATGAAAACCGCCAGCCACGAATCCGAAACCATGACCGCTAAGCTACCGCGGCCACAGCTGGTCCGAAGAAAATCTAGTGGTAATTATGTTAAAGAATTTTAGAACTTTTATCAAAATGTTTATTTAATTTCAAATATTTACGCATTATGTAGATGAATTTTCTTATTATAAAAAATCAGTATATTCATATTTGGATTAAAATATCCAGAGTATAAATAACGAAAAAATACAGGTACAGAGTTTCCAGACACAGCATAGGGATGTAAAAAAATTACTACAAATAATCTGTTGTAGAATCAATGTGTGAGATTGCCCGTCTGATCAATTCAAATAAAAGCACAAGAATTTGAAACTCATTAATTTGGTCTATATCGGAATTATATTATTTGGTCATATCAGAATATATTATTTTCGCGCATTCTAAGATGCGTACTACAAGTATTTTATTAATATCATTCATTCAATCATTTAAATAAATTCGCGCGTGAAATCAAACACATCACACAAAATACATTGTTTTTTGATCTGTTTATTTTGAATATATAACAAGTAACATTAATTTTACAACTATAATAATTAGAATATTAATTAGTCCTAAGAAACAAAGCGAAAGAAATAAAATTGCCATCGTGACAATGGAAAGAAACCCGATGCTTTCAACATCTAACATTAATAGGTACATATAGGGCCATATTATGTCACTAATAAATTAGTTATTAACGTCACATTTTGAAGAATTGAAGAAACTTGAGTGACTGCGATAATCCATTTGTCATGGTCACGAACTCTTAGCCGGCTTTATTTCATCGAATTACGGATTCGAGTCCTAATGCCACGAGAGATACATCTTGCAGCTGGGCTGATGCACGTTAAATATGTCGAGATCCCAGGGCGTGAAGTGGAATTAATAGGTATCGCCAGCTCAGGTGTTGTCTTCGTCATATGAACGAGGTTTAAAATTAGGTTCATCACCAATAGACATCGTTTTGCTTCTGTAATGTTAACAATTAGTCAATCAACATATCAAATACAAGCAACGTGAAGGGCATTGCCTCGTAATTTTGATTGGTTTTATTAACGTCGCAGTTGAAACAACAAGAAGGCTATTCGTCATTTTGAGCTACGGCCAAGTGACGAGGACGGAGCTGGTATTCCACTATAAAAACTTCCACACCATCCCAACATTGAGGCTTGGAGCACCGACACGTTTAATGAGCATCAGACCCATTGTCCGACGGATCTTTAAGTGCCATCAAGACTTGAACCCACGAAGAAGAACGGAAAGATCGTAAATCATAAACGCGGTCATTCAAACCTGAAACGAAAATACTGTTCTTTAACTTCAACGTCTGCACACTATCTTTTCACAAAACATTACACTCGGAGTCCTTTTATTCAATCACATCTGCAATGAATCTCGTCATCGCCTACTAAATAACTACGATACTCAAAATGGATCCAATTGGAATGTAAGAATGATTTAAACTTATTCTGGTGTTAAAACTACGAGTATTCTGGATAATCAGTTTGATTGGTTTAATTAACGTCTCATTGAGAAGCAAAACGAGGACTATTGGCGACGGATTTCGTAATTCTGAACCTCGCTCAAGTGACGAGGACAACACCTGAGCTGGCACCTCCCTTTCCTAACTTCCACACAACGCCACTTTACACTTTAATCCTCGACAGGTTTAAAGTGCATCAGCTCCAGCTACATGGTGGGTCTTTAGCAACATCAGGGCTCGAGCCCATGACTTGACGAAAACCACCGGCACCGAATCCGCGATCATGACAACTGAGAAATAATTACATTTCAGGGAACTTTTCCACATCTTGAAGCCAAAGAAGTTATATTCACAGGAATATTTTGAATAGCTTTATAGGTATTGCTTACAGATCTTAGCAAAAGGGAGGTGGGTCATCTTAGAGAACAAAAGAGCTTTTAATCATAACTAGACGGATTAGTTATTATACCTTTGACGAAGGAATGATTTCACCTTGAACATTACTTGAGATTTTTTGTTATTGTGGAATAATGTGTTCTAGTGTAAATTATTACCTGTGGGAATGTAGTATATTGTAATTATGCAAGAACTTACAGGTGAGTTGTAACAGGAAAAAATTGATTTATTTAAATAGAAATGAGTAATTAATGTTACACGAAAGCTTGGACTTTGTTGTCTTCCCTGCATAGAGACCTTATGATGGAAAGACCATTTTACAGACAACATTAAAAGGCGGAGATAAATAAGATTGTGTAGCTAGGCGTAACATTGGCGACAAAGTTTAGTCGCCAGATTTTACGACAACGTTAAATGATCTTAGATCAATCTAGAAGCTTATAGGGGGGACATTCCTTTAAAAGTATATATATATATTCCGTGATCGTGCGAACTTTTTGTTTGAGCTATTGTATATTTTGATGTGGGTGTGTTAATTGCTCCTGTTAAAAGGAAATATAGTGGATTTTCTAGAGATCATCATAATAAATTGGGATTTTCTCGGAAGTAATCTGCTTTTTACAACGTTTTTCTGAATTTCACTTGGTGTGTGTGTCATCAAATTTTCGATCGTTAATTTAACCAACTTCCCATCAAGCTAGAGCTTTGAAATTTTGGGAATCGTTCGTACTCGCCTAACAATGCAATATTTAGACGTTTGCGACAAGTTTTAACTCATATTTTTTTAAATAATGCAGTTTAGCCCAATCACTTGGAGCAATTTGAATAATTGCCAAACTTGGCGAAATTTTTTTCTTTTGGCTGAATGTTAAGTCCGCTTCGCGGACCAATTTAGCAACATTTGGCAAAATACCGCCAAATAATTCCTGTCTCCAAGAGTGCAGCGACGCTCTTCTACTACAACGTTAGAAGTTAAAAGGCCTTACTCAATCAGCCCGAAGAGATATCTTTTCGGCCTGATTGGTAGGCCCGTCAACTTCGGACCCCACGGTCCATGGTTCGAATCTACGCTGCCGCTTCGCGACCGCCAAAAGTGGTGACCCGGACGTGATATGTTCCGGGTGCATATGTTCCGATGCAAAAATACTGTTTGCATATGTTCCGATGCAAAAATACTGTTTGCCTATGTTCCGATGCAAAAACACTGCTTGCATATGTTCCGATGCAAAAACACTGCTTGCATATGTTCCGATGCAAAAACACTTGTCTCTGGTGTCTTAAGACAAGCGCGTGCAACTCGCTACTAGTGATATTCCGATTCTGGCGCACGTTTCGGCGCCTTCTGACAAATCCTTCTGAACAAAATACCAATGTTTATCTCCATTCCGTATCATCACGCTGCGTTGATACTGGAGGGGGAGTATTACAGTGACGCTCTTCTACTACAACGTTAGAAGTTAAAGGGCCTTACTCAACCAGCCCGATGAGATATCTTTTCGGCCTGATTGGTAGGCCCGTCAACTTCGGACCCCTTGGTCCAGGGTTCGAATCTACGCTGCCGCTTCGCGACCGCCACAAGAGTGGTTTGACTAAACTGTATTCCAACCATTTAATTTACCGGATTAATTAATTTTTGTTAGTTTTAACGTTGTTATGTATTTCACTTGGTGTGTGTCTGTATGTATGTGTATCAGTGTGTCATCAAATTGCCTATTGTTAATTTAATCACCTTCCCATCAAGCTAGAGCTCTGAAATTTTGGGAACCGTTCTTATTTGCCTAACAATGCAATATTTAGATATTTGCGACCAGTTTTAACTAATATTTTAATAATTTTTTTAATAAACTTTGCCACCATATAAAAACATTGTTTTTTAAAAACGTTAGTTTTTATTTCGAATTATTCACTATGTGAACCCTTTATGTCTTCAAAAGACAATTAACCACATAACAATATAATAAAATTCATTATTCTCTGTAAGAAAGATAAGTCAGAATGTAATATGAATGTCGATACAGGTTTTAATCTTAAGAAATGTGCCTAAAACTGAGTTTTCTTGTCTTAAACTGGTGAAATTTTTTAAAAAATTAAATTAAATTCTTTATGATAAACAATCACATTACTAAAATGCTCATGAAAGGCATTTGCACAGGGTTAAAAGAAGTGAACGCTGTTTGCCAAAGAATCTCCGAGTTTATTTTTTTAGAAATATTTTAAATGCCTTCATTATTTTCGTTTCTTTTGTATTTTACCTCTTCGAACAAAGTTTTAAGAAATTTGTCGGATGGATCACAGTGAAATAATTGAACACAGCCGGCGGCTTTCCCCCGTTGTCCCTTCATCAAAATTGACAGGATTTTATTTCAAGTCAATACAAGGAGATATATCGAACACCGATGATATCGCTAGTTTGGAAGTTCTTTTTCTTACTAAAAAAATGTCCTCGAACATCAAGATTCGATTCCTTTTTTATTGTTGCCTGCTGGCTTGAAAATAAGCCTGTAGCACAGGAAACTACCTCCTTACCATTAAATATATTGTAGCAAACTATACTTCAGACTAATTTCAGTTTTCACAGGAAGATGAAGTCAATAGAAGAAAGAGAATACATCTCTGAATCTGATTTTTTTCCAAAAGAATTTAGTAAAAGAAGTACAATAACTGAAGTCAAATTGTTATTTTATTAAACTGGCACTGGGTGATTGTGATTGCTTGTTGACATTACACTGAGACGCAGCACGAGGACGATCGGTGAAGATCTCGTTTGCATCTCGGTCAAGTGACGAGGACGACACCTGAGCTAGCACCTCCCTCTCCAAACATCCACTCCATGGCAACGGGAGGACTTGGGTGAGTGATTGAGTGAAAGTGAATTTTTTTGGTGCAAGAGCCAGATATGGCTATGCTGCGCCAAACAAGATTAAACTGTGGTCTAGACGTGAAAAAATCTAAGAAAAGACGAAAAACGGTTGACAAGGAGGGTTGAAAATAGAGAAGGATTGCTAGGATAACCCGGGGGCGCGTTACCCATGTTTACCAAAGACAGTAAACCCCATAGGACAGAAAAAGATTACTAGGATGCCTGGGAGTCACGATGTCCGTACTTAGCTAAAGAAGGAAAGTCCCTGAGCTCCCTTGATATAATCCCCAGGGGCAGGGTGCCGGCCATCCCCCCAGACGCTGGGTTCCCATTTTAGTCGCCTCTTACGACATGCATGAGATACAGTGGGACTATTCTGTCATTCCCTATCGCCACACGGGTCTTAGAATATTTGAATATAATCCTTCAAGGAAATTAACAAAAACGGATAGATCAAACATTTTATGGTGCTTTTATCATGGAAAAAGAGCAGGAGTTCAAGCAAAAATAAAAGCAGTTTATAGTAAGGCACATTTCCTTCACTGTTATGCACATCAACTTAATTTAATTATGAGAAATGCAACAAGTATTTCTTGAAACGTAGGAATATTTTTTTCTAACATGCTAATTATTCCAACATTCTTCTCAAGAAGCATACGGAAATCAACATTCCATGTCCATCCCCTACAAGGTGGAACTTCAATATACAGACCATAAACAGAGTTCATGAAAATTTGCAACCTTACCTTATTGAAATTCAATCGACATCAAATACAGATCGAACCATTGCAGAAGGAACAGGAATTTTAAAATACCTGAATGATGATAATTTCAAGTTTTGGTTAAAGCGTTTTAATCAGATTATGTCTCTTGTTGAAATAATTTACAACTAACTGCAATCTCGGGGAATTGATGTGTTTAAAGATAATAATTATGAAACAAAAAAAAAAGTTCAAAAATTCTATTCCAGAATTTAGAAACTCAAAGAACTGTGAAAATCCTTCAAAGACAGAAGCTAAGAAAGTGCGTGACTGTATGTTTTAATATAATGCATATTCTTTTACTAAACATTTAGAAGAAGCTCTAAATTGTTCAACTAGAAATGCTTTTCTTGTTTAAAAAATCAACATCCCTCAGAAAAGATAATATTGATCACTGAAATATATCCCATGATTGAAAAAAAAAATTGAAATTGAACTTGAAGTATTCCATTATAGATATGATATTCATGCATATTGCAAAATAATTGGAACGGCTGAAATTTATCTTGCAAAATAATTTATATGATGTCTTATGTAAACTGAAAAAAGTCCTTTTGACAGTTCCCATGACTACATCATAAGCAGAAAAGCTGCTGCTCAACATTGAAAAGAAAAACTTTTCTAAGAAACACTATGAATTCGGAAAGATGCTTGCAGTACCTTAAATTCAGAAAAATTTCCTCTGTTGGCATCAAGAGACCAAGAGAAAATTATTTATCTTTTCACGCACATTAAAACAACAATGGATTTCATTTTTATATGAATAGATTAAGCATGAACTATATCAATTTAAGTTAAAATAAGTAAATGTTCGATTTTGTTCCTTTAGGATTTTATCAAGTTTCTGAATGAATTCTTTTAATACTTGTTTGTTTCCTTTTAAACAATTTTAAAATAATGGCTTGACATTTTCTGCTGTAGTACCCCACTAATTTTGGCTACGAGCCTCCACTGTCGATTCACCCATAGTGTAGCGTTGCAAGTTGAACTTGAGTAAGTTCCAAGCCCTAGTGTTAGAGCGACGTGGTTGTTCAGAGATTGTGGTTCCAGCTCAGGAATCATAGGTTCAAGGCGCGATGTCAATAAACAATTGATCTGACACTCATAATATAATTTGAAATTATTTTCGCATGATTATGGTTGATTTCTTAAGAGTGCGAGCTTTGCAAGATAAGGATTTCAGTCTTATTTCTAAAGGGTAGTGGTCTGGTTTTATTAACGTCACACACCAGACTAATATATATATATATATAATTTAGATGTTGGGAAAAATTGATTGAAAAGTGATGGCGAAGTTTAAAATGCCGCAAGAGCCATATATGGTTATGCTGCGCCAAACAAGGAGTAACCGAGATCGAGGTGTTTGAAAAAATGGGAAAAAAGATTTCCTGGTTGACAAGGAGGATCTAAAATAGAGAACGATCCCTAGCAAGAGCCAAATGTGGCCATGCCGCGCCAAACAAGACTTAACAGTAGCCAACCCCTTAAAAATTTAAAAAAAAAAAAAAAAAAAAAAAGACAAATTGGGGTTGATAAGAAGAAAGGTCGAAAATAGAGAAGGATCACTAGGGTAACTAGGAGGTGAGTCACCCGTGTTTATCAAAGATAGTAAACCCCGTGAGGAAGAAAAGATCTCGAGGGCGTCTTGGGGTCATGATGCCCGTAGTTATCTGAAGAAGGCAAGTCCCTGAGGTTCCCTGATATAATCCCCAGGGGCAGGGTGCCCTGCTAATTATACTCCCAGACGCTGGCTATCATTTCAGTCGCCTCTTACGATATGCATGAGCTAATCTGTCACCACATGAGTTAGAATATTGTTGATTAGAATGAATTTTGTTTTAATAAGTTTTTTTGTACCTAAAATTTATTTTTATGTTTCGCATTTTCTAAAATAAATTGTAAAGGTTTTGAGCACTAAGTATTACTAAAAATTAATGAACCAATCCCTTTCTTTTAAGAAATTTTTACTGTACACGGTTCCAGTTTGTACAATTTGCATACACTTTCCCATTGTAGGTCTTCGAGCTCGTCCGTGTACATATAATTCAGCATTCGTATGACAGTGTCATCGTCGAGGTAATCTATATGGACACAATCGTCGATTCTCTCTCTCATGTCGCTTGTAAACATGACCTTGAACACGGGAGATCGAGCGCTGAGAATACATTTGTGGGCGGGGGACGTATTCGTTTCTGTCCACAGTTCGTGTCACTGAACAGTTGATTAGTGCGGAAAGATTTCAAATTTTCTTTCAAGTCATTCCATAACTTTAACTTCTTTCCATCTTGATACAGATCTTCATTTTCTACCAAGGGTATATTGTAACCGTAGACGGTCGACTCGATTTCATTACTAGCCATGCCCTTCGCGAAAGCACATTCACACCGAAAATTCAGCACGTCATCCTTCAGATAATTATCCTTCTTATCAAAAACTTCCTTCTTGGTGAGGTGAAAAGGAAAATGCAGTTTTTTCACAAGGCAGTCGCGGAAGCGATATTTTTCCTCAGTTACTTGTTTAGTCTTACCCGTAGCGCATAAAATAAACAACTGGATACGAAAGACTATTTCTTCATACGTAGCAGCGAATTCTAAATAAATTTCTTCCTCAGCTTCAAAAAGATTCAAGGACATAATTAATTTATAATCCCCAGTGGATGTGATCTTTTAAGTGCTTTTTACATCCGATCCAAGAGAACTGAATCGTTCCACTGCCCAAACAAACGATCTGCGCTCGACCCCTATTCGTGTTCTAGCAACACAGCGTCTATCCTGTTCCATATTTCCATTAATTTTCCACATTTCAAAGCAGACCGTTAGAGTGTCCTTAGCCAGGTAAATCATTCTCTTAAAATAAAATACTTCTCTCTTCAGAAATTTTAACCACCCATATTCTGCAACAATGTCGCATAATTATTTGCTTCTGTCGAAAGTATGTATAGAAGATCCTTGTGCACCTGCGAGATCTCAAATTCTATTTGGTTGCCAGAAGACCTCTTGCTGTAACTCTCCAAGTAAAAGAAAAAAAAAAAAACTAGAAACGTAGTCTTTAGTTCTCTTTTCAGCAGTATAGATTTTCAAATACCATTTAGATTTCTTCATCGTTTCGACAGTAAACATGGGACTTTGAATGTATTCAACATTCCTTTGCCAATAAAAACTATAATTTTCTATGTACCATGTAAAAATGAAACATTGTGCTGCATCGTTGCTCATAGCTGGGAGCTTTACAAACGAGGCACTGTTAACTGTAAAAACGGAAAATATACTGCGAAGCTCTTTCTCTGGTTATCCCAAACATCTTATGAACCTCCCCTTATTCGAACTACGTCAGAGCAGAAGAATCTTTTCACAACTTAAAACGATGGACCTACGGGAGCGTATTGGCTTGATTGATTTAGGATAACCTTGAACAGAATGGGTAATCACTTTTGATTGATTAAACGTTCATTAACGTCGCTCTGAGATGCAGCACGAGGATTATTGATGAAGAACCTCATTTAAATGACGAGGATGACACCTAAGCTGCACCTCCATCTTTAAGCTTCCACACCACAATGGAGAACATGGGAACTCGACGAGATTTAACATGCATCAGCCCCTTACATAGCGAGTCTTTAGTGGCATCAGGGCTTGAACTTACGACTTACCGGAAACAGCACCGGTCACAAGTCCGCGTCCGTGATTACAAGGCTACCGCAGTTACAAACTTAGTTTTAAAAAATAAAAGTTTATTCTGTTTTGAGAGAGAAATTTTAACTAATAGATGAAGATCGCAGGTATCACAAGTTATTGACGAATAAACAGATGAGCAAAGTGTACACAGTTTCAGTTTATTTACTGAAGTAACATTCCTTTATTTATAAATTATACTGTTATGGCGTGTTGAATAATCTAAAATTCAGAGTGAGTGAGAAAGATAATTGCTCCAAAGTTGCGTTTTTAGTACTCTTTATAGGTCGATACTGAGAAATTCCGCCAACGAAACGTACAGGGAAAAAGCTATTAAAAATCATATTAGAAAAATATGATAGAAAAACATTATAAATAAAAACTGTATAGAAAAACAATAAATAAAAAAGGAATTAGATGAGTAAAATTGGAATAGTTTGTGTTGTTCCGCTTTTCTGACATGAAATATACAATCTTATATATAGTGGCTCCCAAAATTGAGTATTCAACTATCTTTCTTTACTTTAAAAATACAAGCATTTTGTAAAGAGTTTTATAAATTTTTTTAATAGGAATGATAAATCACTCCTTAAATAAGATATTTATTCAAAAAATAAACATGATATTAATTATTATAATAATAAAATTATTTGCATTCTCTGACTAAATGACACGAATTGATGTCACAAAATTAAATATACACTTTGCAAAAAAATGTTCACAACTTGATAAATTTGCTACCCCTATTTTACTAAAGTTTTTGTGTTTAATACTGCCATTGGATTTAAATCCTACTGTATATATTTCTTGTAGAAATATTAATTTTTAATCTTCCAAAAGGGTTCCAAAATGAAAGCTGCAGTTCAAGTTAGAGAGCTGGTCGTTAAAATAGCTGAAGAAGGTATTTATTTTAGACAAATTACAACAGTAGTTCAGCGAAGTGACGGATGTGTTAAAAAAATCATCAAAAAGTATATAGAGCTGGGACACTTTAAAATTATTCCCGGAAGAAGACGAAAGGAGATCCTGGATGACAGGACCAAAACGAAGATCCTATGAAAAGTGACCGAAACTCCAAAGGTGAGTGCTCCAAAAAATGCTGCGACCACTTCTTCTACGATACAAAGACATGTTACTGCAGATACAATTAAAAGTGTACTGAGGAAAGTAAGCTTGAATGGTCTTGTGGCCAGGTGAAAAAAAAAATTCTGAACGGAACCAGGAGAAAAGACTTTCATTTAACGAAATTTATATTTCAAGGTCTCTAGACTTCTGGAATAAAGTTATATTCATTAATGAGAGCAAATTTAATGTTTTTGGAAGTGATGTGTGATACTGTGTTTGGTGGAAGCCTAAGAGTAAGTTGCTTCCTAGAAGCACCATTCCTACTGTCAAGTACGGAGATGGCTCTGTACTAGTATGGGACTGTATGTCAATCAATGATATGGAAAGTTAACTGTTTATTAAAGGGGAATCATGGACAGAAATTCAATACTTGAACATTTTGAAAAATAATTTAAAGCACAGTGCTGAAAAGTTGACTTTAGGATCGAGATTCCTTTTTCAATAGGATAATGATCCTAAGAGCTCAACTAAAATTGTTCAATCGTGGCTGTTGTACAACGCAGTTGCACCCTCTACCACAATCACCTGATCTCAAAGTTACACACACACACACACACACACACACACACACACACACGTAATTATTTAATTTCATTCTTATTAATTTCTCACCATAATAATTTAATTTCCTGAATTTTCCCATTCTCTCCTTTAAAAGATAATGTTCATTCTCATTTCCTGATAAGATTCATTTTTATTTTTATTTTGTTCAATCATGCGCTCTTAAAAGCTGCAAAGTCAGCGTGTTCACGCGTTCCAGATTTGTAGGGTTATATATATATATATCCCCCTTATCATATATATATATATATATATATATATATTGAAAATTTATGGTTACAGTTGGAAAAATGTGCTTAAGCATTATATTACGAGTAAATACAATTTAAAAACTGTTTCAAGAGAAGAATGGGCTAAAATAAATTAATAAATCGATGCCATGATAAATCGATGCCATGCCGTCTGGAAGTCGTCATTAATTTGAAAGGATGTTCTAACCAATTATTAGTTTGTCTTTTTATGCTTTCATTTAAAAGTTATGCCAGGTGTTTACTCAATTTTGTGACTTAATATGTTATAGTTTCTGCTTAAAAAATTATGTAATTAATTTATTTTAATGTCGAAAAAGAAAGGTGTATACTCAATTTTAGTAGCCAATGTAGATAAATTCTATAACGTATTTCTTGACTGTACATATTTATAAGTACCTGTTTATCATTTTTTTTCTATGTTTATTTTCTTTAAGCAGATAGTTGGAGTGGGGTGTTTTACAACATTTCTAATTCAGCTCTTAAGTTAAGAAACACATTTTTAAATTTATTGCGAATGTCTTAATTCATCAAGCTTTCGTTGTTTATTTAGTGATTCTAATGATTGTGCTTGACGAATTTAATTAGCATTTATACGCAAGTATGTTCAGTTGAGTCTCAGAAGTCAAAAAGCGATATCTTTATTGAACAATATCTTAGTGAGTTTTTTTTTTCTCTTCGTATATTTTCAACGAAATGGGTTTATCACATTTAATTTATTTGCATTCCATGAATAGTTATAAATTCGAAAATGTTTGTTGCGTAACCGATATAAACCGAAAAAGAATTTCCAATTCTTCATTTGATATTTTTCTTTTGACTTTTTCATCTCCAACATCGAGTCATACTTTATTCCATTAACAATAAGTGAAACAGGGATAAAATGTTTTCAAAAGAAGAGAAAAGTTGTTCCAACTCGAGAATATTTTTTTATTTGTATAGTAACAGTTTTTTGTTATTCCACACTTTCAGTTTTTTTCGCACAGCATTTAAAATTTCTTTTGCGATTCTACTGTAACGACTCAATTAACAAGTTGCGGTGATACTTTTAGCCCCTGTTGAACCTTAAAGGACGTTTGAAATTTCCTATCGTGTTTACCAATACATTACTTATTTCAATGTTTCTTCTGGAAACATTTTTAGGGTTCCATAGAAAGACGTTTTGGTGGGAAAGCTTTTACTCTTCAAAATGGGCGCGAGTCTTTGTTTTGCAATGAATAATACAACGGGACATGAACAACTCTCTTGTTGGTTTCTGTTTTCTGTCGTACATTTATCAATGTGATAATACGTTGTAGACGGTTTTGTAATTGATTTCTCACTAACTGGAATTTGATTTTCAACACATTTTCCCATTTGGTATATTTATTAGTCCTCAAAGGGCTTTTGTTTAGTTGGATCACTTTTAGCGTACCAGATCACTTATCATGTAACAGATCCCTTTTCAATTTTTTATCATTTGCTTCAATATGAATTACATTTAGCTGAAATATACTCAATTTAAAGATTTATCATTTTCTTTAATTTTAATATCAGAAAAGTTTACTATTGTCCTGTTTCTCGATATATCATCGTCTACTTTAATTCTTATATTCAATCGAGTAATTTAATTAGAATTATAAAGAAAGCGCACCTTGAATGGCTAAATATGTTCTTTTCAGAACTTTGCATTAACTTTATATATATATTACTTACTTTATACGTTTGCACAAATAGACATTTTTCGTTTATTCAGTTTCTTTTTGGAAGTATAAACCTTTTATCTGATTACATGAGAACATTCATTTTTGCTATTTTGAATTTCCAGTTGCAGTATCATGTGAATGAAATAAAACAAAATAATGGGAAAAAAATGGAAATTCGCTTTGCTAATTTTATTTTAAAATAAGCTAACATTTCTTTTTCTGTTATGTTCTTGAAAAAGTAGGATTATTCAAACTGTGTATTCATTAGCGAAATGTAAGTATGTGTATTATTCCGTGCTCTGGGATCCACAGAAGCAATTACTATCGAGAAAAGAAAATGCATTCTTCAAATTCTTAATGCATTTTCATTTTCACAAGCAAAACATTCTAAAGTAAAAAACGTTGACACTGCTGACAAAAAAAGAATAAAAACAGACGATTCTGCTATAAAAATGAATTTTTGAATTAAATATTAAAATAAGAGCAAAAGATAAATTATGAGAATAGATAATAACATTCTGTTCGGATATTAAAATGAAAGCAGATGACAAAATATTAAATTAAATATATCTTAGTATTGCAAATATACCTCTTAAGCAAACCCCAAATGCAATTATTATAATCATAATGTATTGTAATGTCAATTTTTTGAAACTAACGCCATGTATTCTTTATTTTACGCCCATACATTTTCGTTGACGTGATTTTTCTCAAAACATGTTGATAAATTAATATAATTATTCGAATAAGTCCAATATTTATGTAATTAAATACACAAGAAGTGTTATATTGATGATCCCGGGTGTTCTAAAAGTTTCAGTATTGACGGTTCGTGAATTTATTATATTAAATAAGAACTTTTAAATAGTTATTTTTATGCTAATGTTGAAAACTTATATCTAATGCAATGTAGAAAAAAAGTTAAAAACCTATATTTACAACAAATGCTTAAAATATTCGCCGCTTTCCGAAAGGCAAAGTTGAACTTGCTTACGCATAAATTCAGAATCGCGTTTTTAGATACTGGGTGTGATTTCTTATACCCAATGGCAATTTCAAAATCACCTATTATTTGGGGATTATTTTTATAAATTTTGTTCATTTAAACTTCCATAGAAGAAAAAGAGAGGGAATGCTGAGATCAGGAGAACCTGATGACCAAAGATTTCTTCAGATGAGTCGATCTTTAAAAAGAAAAAAAAATGTAGCATGTTTGTAAGGGTGCGGCAGAAACAAACAGTTTGTACAGGGTGTGATTTCGAACATAAATTATAAAGTAACGGTAGGGTTTTTTTCAAAATCTTATTTCACAATTTGAAAGAGCAATATTTACCGTTTTACCCATTCACCTTTACTTCGTTTTGAAAATGATATCGTACAAATACCGGCATCCACTGTCTTTGCATTTCTGAAGTCTCATCCAAAAATTTCTCATTTCCCTTCGAGACATTTCTTGCGGTATTGTCGCAATTTCCTGGCGGATAGCAGCGTTCAGTTCCTCAATTGTTAGTGGCCTATTCTTGTAGATTTGTGACGTCAGAAGCTCCCACAGAAAGTAATCACAAGATGATAGATCTAAAGAAAGTGTTGGCCATGAAATGTCCCATTGTAGTGAGATCAGACGCCCCGAAAACATTTCTTTCAGCAAGTCTATCGATATTCTGTTTTATTGGAGCCACACAGTTTAATGCACATGCGCGAACGGTTTCGACTGCAACAAGTTACGTAATATATTTACATAACGGGCAGAAGTTACCGTAAAACGTATAAGCCGTTACATTCTTCTAAAAAAAGTATGGGCCTATAATTCCCAAATCTGCAATGGCACACTAAACAGTAACTCGATCACTATGGAGAAGTCGTTCATGTTAGGAGACCAGTAGTGAAAGTGAGCTCCCTCATTTGAAAGAAGAATAACGTCATGTGAAACATTTTCAGAATAACCTCAGAGGATGCACTGCGTTTAGTCCAAACCATGGACAGTAAATTCCTGCATAACTTTCATATTGTAAAGATGGAACTTCAGATCTAAGTGTAAAATTCTTCTTTCACTTCAATCAGAAATCTCATTGGCGGTTGTGTGCCTACGGACAGAACGTTGTTGTATTCTATCGATTTTCAAATTCGAAGATTTTGAAAGAGCTTTAAGATTTTATGACAGTTTATTGGTCAATTGGACGTAAACACACGCACAGAGATGAATGGTTCAAAGTTTCAAATCAAGAGGTGGGGATAATTTTTTTCTACAGACAGATTTGTATTCGATGCATTCACAGTATCGCTATTTTATCAAAATCTGTTTGCTTTCTCAATTTCGACTGGTGTTGCCTATCGTGGTTCATCAAACTATACAAAAATAATTGAACTAGTGGCAGAGATCGAAAAATGGCCTGTCTCACTTCTTCGAATTGTTGTGGTGTCCACAGAGGTCTTCCAGGCGATTAATGCTTTAAAGCCGAACTTGTTCCTCAAAAATTTCGGACCCATAATAAAATGGTTTTCCTATCAAGAACTTTGACATTTCGATGAAACTCAAAGTGTCTCTGAAATGATAGCTGTGAAGTCATGATATAGTCGCCATTTCTGAAATACTCTTTTATGCGAATGCCCGATGCTCAGTACTCCCCGCCATGATGGCTACTGAAATGGTGAAACATCTGGCTGCTCAAAACCATTTCCCGCCGGAATAATGGTAGTAGAACATTGGGGAGTTATTTCTGCCGAGCACACTGTAGTTTCATTACTAGTATGGTATATTTCAGTCTTCTTTGAACCAACAAACTCATTCCCCTGATCTACTCATTCTCTGTTTTTTTTTCTGTGGGTATGCAAAGAACAAAGTTAATGGAAGTAATTTCCAAACAACAAATGATCTGAAAATTGCTATAGGGTACAGGAAGTCACTCCCAGGTTCTTGAAACGCGTTTCTGAATAAATGCGTAATGAGTTCAGCTTTGATTCCCGGAGAGGAGTGGATATTTTTAAAACTTGTTGCAAAAGTAAGTTCAAACTTTTTCCTACGTTATGCTTGAAGTGCGTTTCACCATTAGCATAAAAATAGTTGTTTACTTGTTGGTTGTGTGTTTACACATTTAATTGAAGAATCGCCAGCACGGAAACTTTTTGGACACTTGGTACATTCGATTGGGAGAAAAAAAATCATTATAGAGAATAAAAACAGTAATAAAATTTCATGTTGACAGAAAAATGCTTATCGTATGTAATGTATTAATTAAAATACCACGTCAATTTTTCATCAAGCTAATGGATTTTTTCAACTTATAAATTTTAATTAACTCGTGGTTGACACACAATCTCCTTACATAAACAATCTTGGAAATTGCCGTTATCTAATTTGCTAAAATTGTTTATTAAAACTAGAGACGAAATCTCCGACTGAGATAACATTTAGTTATTTACTAATAGCAAAAATTTGAAGAAATATTGTTATCTCCCGTGCTTAAAGCTCGCCTATAGATGGCGGCTTTTGTAAAGGGGTGAGTGTGGGATGTCGCACAATCTACTCAAATCAGATCAGGACGAGTCACCGAAGGAGCACATGTCGACGGGAGGGGGGGGGGGATTGAGTGCTTAAAGTAATCTGTATTGATCACCAAGGTTATCACCAAAAGGTACTACTATTAAATGAAATGTGGATGATTGAGTGCTAAAGATAATGTGTACTGATCACCAAAGTATCTCAAAAGGTTTTGAAATAATAAAGGATTGTTATTGTTTTTTAAAAAGTGTGTCTGACCTCAAATGAAGTTTAGGAATACAATCGTGTATTTTTGATTAAAAAGTTATTATAAAGAAAAATAAGGAACATGAGTTTGCAAGAAACAAAGTGATAAGATTTATATGTTCTATAAAAGTATAAAGTCAAAGCAGCGAAGTCATAACGAGATAAGAAGTATATAGTTAGAAGTATAAGAGAAAAGAAAAAAAAAGTTTTAATAATATATAAAAGACAAGCATTCTTCGTCACCTTTACCGGGAAAAATGCACCATTTTTCTAGACTTTATATATTATATGCATCATTCTTTACAATAATAATTTGTATACTTCTTTCTCCCTATCCATCCACTATAAAGAAATGAGTATAAAGACAAGTAACTTAATTCCTCATGGTTGACAGTGAACTTCCTTGCATAAGCACTCAGGGGAATTATCACTGAACGATGCGGATCGATCAGTTAACAGATGGGATTAGCTCTCCCCCAGACTCTCAAGGGGCAACCCCCTGGAATAGTGATGATCATTTTGTTTCTGGTCCGATGCCCTGCCGATGGTTCTTGATTACAGACACCGAATGACATCTTGTTCTGATTTGTGGAGTAGCTAGTTTTTATTAGGAAGAAGATCTGTGCTTTTCTAGTGTTGTCCTACACCAATCCATAATAATCATTGTTGTTGGATTCAGAAGTAAAAGTGAACAAAATACAAATGATGGATATTAGACTAATCGTGGATCATAATATGTGGGTAATTCAGTTGGACTGAATATGCTCTATCTGGTGGAGAATAGAATAAAATTAAAAAAGGTGGAGTAAAAAATTTTCTCCTAAAAAGAACAAAAATAACAAATAAAAGAAGCCGAGAAAAATTGGAGGAGAGGAAAACAGTAGAGGTGGAAGTAAAAGTAAAAATAGAATATGTTAAAAAGCGGAGAAACAGTAAAATGGTAGAGATTATAAAATATACAAACAGTGGATATTAGATTGACTATGAATTGACAGAGAAAAAGGTGGTTATATGAAAAAAACAAACGTTAAACGAAGTGTTGAAAGTGTGGAAATGAAAGATCACACACACACACACAC
>BMAW01121927.1:0-13619 GCA_019974015.1 Nephila pilipes
ACTATCTTACAGTATTTGAGCGAATATGAAGATTTCATAAAGTTACACTTAACAATAGGAAGGAAATAAAAAGACAACGTGCATGTTAATTACTTACCGTAGTCATTAGTACATCTAGCAAAGAAAATTTTATCTACCTACCAAAATTTGATAATAGATTTAAAATACTGTCGTACCAAATCGTACAACAATGTAGGTAACATGCCGTGTTGGTACATTAGTTTGCAAACAAGAATAAAATAACAAGATTCATTTACAACGCTTATTCCAAGTTCTTATCTATCGCTTAATTTAGTTGATAATGTCACTGCATAGTTTATCTTGAAAAATAGTTTAATTGCTATTTCTCTGCATCAATGTTTGTTGGGAAAATGTTATGTAATGAAGTGGATAAAGGTACTTAACTATTAAAAATTATCAGATATAAGATGATATGACAGGGATGGTGTAGTGTTAGTGCTAACATATGGCTATAAATACTTAAAATACACATTGAAGATGTACAATTTCTATATTATTAATGCAAAATTATTCCTTTAAGAAAATAATGCTTATAAAATGGCTGTAATAACAGTTGCGTGGAATAACTTTTGCAAAGAGCCTATACAGCAAGTAAATTTTTGCAACTGCTTGATTGTCCAATTGTTAAATGTACATCATTATTGAAATTTTTAAGAATTAAAACATAAGATATAATGTCAACAAAATAGGATGAGAAGTTGAAAAACTAACAAACAAATCATCTGAAGATGGTCACAAGCAAATATGTTCAGAAATTCAAAAAGGAATTCTTTTTGAATGATGAATTTTACGTATTATGTAAACATTTAATGGAAAAATTCGACAGAGGCAAAAAGTGTTACAAAAATGTTATAAGTAATTTTAAAGCTTTCTCTTTTACATGGTATGAAAAAGAAAAGAAAAATGCGTTAGTAATTCATAGAAATGTATACAGATACATTGGTTCAAGATATTTACAAGATGAGTTGGAAAAGTTTTTAATCTTTTTAGATAGAAGGGATGATAAGGAACTAAGAATTATATTATGCAAAAACGCATTAGTTTGTAAAGCAACATTTCCAAATTTGGGAATAATTTTGAATATTTTGTTAACCTAACCTGCAACCGTATACTCATTGAAGAAATGCACATTTTTTTTTACCAAAAAGGAGTAAAACGTTATCTAAGGGATTCAAATATCAGAAACGAGACCGAATAATACTACTATTTTGTTGGAACAAAGAGCAATTTACAAAAGTTTTGTTTGTGATGAATTAGTAAACAAGTTTACATAACGGAAAGCTAGAACAAATTTATTTAAGTATTTTCACTCTTGTGATTTTAATTTGAACTGAAATTATATGATATTTATTTGTTCAAATATCATAAAGTTTCTACTATTTAAAATGTAAATTCCAAACAATTATTATACTTTTTAAATTCGTTCAAACTATTTATTCAAAACTTTAATATTATTTTGCAAAAATTAATCTTTATACCTATATCATAATCAATTTTAAAAGAAATGAAACATTAATAATACGCAATATTTTCTATTTATTTAAAAATATAGGTAAAATGTATTTTAGTTTTCTCTGTCTTCCTCAATTGTTCTTAAGTGGCCCAATATTTTCTACGTCCTAAGCTACAATCGCCTTTAATCCGTCTCTGGTTTTTAAATAAATTTTAACTGTATCAAGACGAGTAGACTTCTTCGCATTATTATTGTTGTTGGAGAAAATTCCTTCAGATGTGGAAAAGAAGATATACAACACTCTTGTAAAATTATTGTTGGGTTCTATAAAGATTTCTGTTCGCTTTATAGGTATATTAAGACCGTTAACTGTAAGAAATATATCTGTCTTACATAATTAATTTAAAATTTCTAAAATTAAATTGATTATTTACTTCAATCTAACTTTCGTTTATTTGCTTCCTTATTGTAAGTCAAAACAGGCAAGCATCAAAAATTCAAAAACAAAGTAAATTTTTCATAACAAAAATAATAAAACAAATGTTTACAAAACAGAAATCAAAGTATTGAATTAAATATTGAAATAAAAGCAAACGAGAAAATATTAAAGTAGATGATAATATTCTGTTAAGATATATTTATTTATTTATTCATTGCTTTCATTTTTGTATCTAAACAGAATATTATTGGCTAATTTAATATTTTCTCGTTTGCTTTAATTTTATTATTTCATTTGCTAGTTTGATTTCAATCATATAAATGTTTGTTTTATTATCCTTGGGTTCAAATATTAGCATTGTTTTTATACTTAATAGGTTTGTATTAGTCACCTCACAGAGGCCATTGTTTCCGTCAATGATACATTTTTCATACGGTACTTTTCAAATTTTATCAAAAATTTTTTGCGTATTTGCTTGATGCCTGCTTTCACCAGTAATGATCTAAATTTATCCAAAAAAGTTATGATAAATTTCTATGACTTTTTTTTTATTGTATAGAAATAAAACGTATATAAAAATAATTAATTCAATTTACAGCAACAATAATTACAATTAGCTCAAAATATATTCAATTTAATATTTTTTTCCATTTGATTTAATTTAATATCTGAAAAGAATATTCTTTTCCATATCAATATTTTACGGTTTGCTTTAATTCTAATATTGAATTGGATAACTTAACAACTTTTTAAGAAAATGTTAGCATCTTTGGAGGCTAAATTTGTTTGCAAAACTTTGAATGGAATAATTTTTTATATATATTTTGATTATAACGATAAGATGGTGATGAAAAAAATTAAAGAGATATTCGTGGAGCAATGAATTTGTTTTAGAATTTATTTGTTGTTATTCAAGATAAAGTAATTTTTTACTGGTAAAATTACCACACCTATATAAAGCTAACAGAAATCTTTTTTAGAACTAAGCAATGATTATATTATAGTTTCCCCATTCATTCAATAAGTAGTTCCAAAAAAAAAGATTAAGAATTTTGTCTATCATTAAAACAAATGTTCCTTAAGTTTTCTATTTAAGCCTATGTCATACTGACGGGCTGTAAAAAGACATAAAAAGCACGCTATAAATGCACCAAATTCACAACATTATAACTGAATCATACAAGACACAACTTTAATGCAACCCTTTTTCCACGCGATATAGCGCTATTTTGTTTTCAATTTCCAAGACGTGGGCTAAATTAGGATTTTACCAAAATCTAACATAGAAATTACTGTGACTCTAAGCACGAGTTTCATTTAAAAGTATTTATGTGATAAGATTATTGCCTACTTTTTGAAATACTGAATGTTCTTTTTCCAGATGAAAAATATTGTTCTTCACCTGCCTGTGTGACGGTAGCGGCCAGTATTCTCAACTCTATGGACCAGTCTATAAATCCATGTGAAGATTTTTATCAGTACGCCTGCGGAGGTTGGATGAAGTCTAATCCTTTGCCAGAAGGCAAAACTTCTTTGACTACCTTCGAAAAGCTATTAGAAAGCAATCAACGTGTCCTGAAATACGTTCTAGGTATGAACTAGAAGGTTGAATTATGTTTAAAATTTATTTTGCTTTGGCGGAAGTTGTTTCTAAAGTGTTTTTCTTTTTTTTCATTTCAAATCTTTTAAGAAGATTTGTAATTACATCTTTTTTTATTTTTAGTTTTTCTTAGTAATTAGCATTTTTACGTAATCCTATTTAGTATTTTAAAAAATTGACAATGGGATGACGTAATCATATTTAAAATAATAATATAAATTACGTACAATATTTCTCAAAAAAAATTTTTTTTGGCCCTTTTGTTAGCAATTGTTGTGTATGGCATATTTTTGATCATTAGATAAAAGTTAAACTACAATGTCCATTGTCTAATTGGTGATTTTCGGAAATAGTTTTTGGCTAAATTTATCGTTTGTTCACATATGATATTGGAATATTTCTACTGAAATACAGCTATTTACTAAAATGCTACAGCCGTGGTCTACAAACGAGGTAAAATCAAGTCTCATGTAAAATCAAACAATTGATCATTTAAGCAAACATTTAAATGATTTGTTTTCCGTATCTTATGACTCCCTCTTCCGAGAAACATTGATAGTTTACTTTATATTGAAGAAAATTATGAACTACTAATTTCGAATTCGTAATAACAATTATGTACATCTATTTAAATAATGAATAATTATCTGATCTACTACGTTCAAAAACATTTTTGTAGTAGGCTTCTACGATATACTTATTAATGCTAATAATCCAATAAAATACAGCAATGTATGAAGTAGCTCTAGTTCATCGAAGACAAAATCATACTCTGCTATTAATGTAGGATTTTCCAGCTAATTGTCAAAGAATTTATTGTATTTTCCAATGTTCTATAAAGCCATTTCCTCAGTTACTCGATGGATGGCACCACGAATCAGCGTCATGTGCAGCGCCACCTAATCCAGAACAAAACTGAGTGACATTTCGTTCTCGCTCTCTATTCCTCCACTTTTAGCTTCTATTCTCATCCACATTACCCGCGTCGAAAGTATGCTCCGAACGCCCATCGCCGATACGGAATAAAGTTAATTAGATTACCATCTACCCTTATCAGAAGAACTGTTTATTCCCCATAGAGATAACCTATATATAGTTCAACGTGTAAATATCTTCATCTCACCAAATATTAAACGAAGTAAAACAAGATGAAACTCATCATTGAATTCCTGCGAAATCATCATAGAATCCGGTAATGGAATTACCCCCCACCCTAGACAAACCAGCTCTTTACGTAAAGAGCAAACCATTGTAGATTTCAGATGTACAATCTCATCCCCCCTCCCGATCTACATTAATTACTACTCTATTCTATTAATACTCACCAAGAAATTTATTATAAAATGGTAGCTAAATTATTTACTAAAAAGTTCTTTTACATTTACGGTTTTTATGTACGTGAATGTT
Organism: Nephila pilipes; assembly: GCA_019974015.1. NCBI lineage: Eukaryota > Metazoa > Arthropoda > Arachnida > Araneae > Nephilidae > Nephila > Nephila pilipes. The sequence continues at coordinate 4,921 of BMAW01121927.1, forward strand.
TAGTTCTAATTCTTACTCATGCGTGGAACCGCATATAATTGTTCCGAATATTGTTTTAGAAAAGAGCTCGTAATTGAAAAATACTTGCCATTTTCTTTTTGCGATACGCGAGTGCTTACTTCAAATCGCTTACTTACCGTTAAATATTTTCACACACAGTTTGAAGAATCTTTTATTGGTAAATATTGTAGCCTCTTGCTTCCTTTTTACATTTAAAACCGATATTGTAATTAGGATGATAAAATTAGTTTTTGATGTTTATGAAAAGCAAAATTTATAACTTTGTAAAGGAAGCAGCGTTCTAAGAATATTCTTTTTTTACACAAATAAAATCATGATATTTTATGAGTTGATGAGCCCTTTCCTCTAATTTTTATAACCTGCTTATTTTATGGACCCAAAATTACCTAGGAATGCGGCCTTTTTAATTGAAATTTATGCGAATGACTCAATGAAACTTTAAAATACCTTCTGCTTAAATCAACTTAAGCATACATAATTTAATTTTATTGAACTTAAACAAGTTCAGTTTATATTATTTAAAGCATTAAAAATAAAGCAATGATAACTAAATTTATCCATCTTTTTTTTTTTCCATTTAATAAACTCGCAAAAAGTGAGTTTATTGCTTCTGTAATATTTGACCAAGTAACAATATAATTCTACTTTATTTGCATTTTTTTTATTTCACTTGATTCTTGAATAAGGTTAAAACTATGAAATAAAATTAAATTTCTAAGAAATAAAATTAATTGGATTCGCATCCTTATTAGTTAAGTAATTACTTAAGCAGAGGAGAAGCAAAAAAAAAAAAAAAAAAAACTACTACTCAAGGATAAAGCTATCTGCGTTTCACCTTGAAATGCAAGTTCTTGTTCTAAACCGAAGCTTCTTCGAGGAAGCTTGTTAAATTGATGTTTTTTAACCTTGCACTTTGGCGGTGGTGCTTCTCGGCACGATTAGTTAATTTTTTTTTATCGGGAATAACGCGCCATTTAGTGAAATTATAAAAACATTTAAAGTTAATTACATATCAATCACAAGGGGCTGGAATTTGATGACATCGTCTTTTGTAACTGACGTATGCGAAAACAGTAATATAATTGAGGTATTTTCAATAGTTTCTACAATCTCAAATTTTCAGATGCATTTTATGAAGAAAGCAATGCTTAAGAGGTTTTCTCGTCTATCAGGAGCTTTGATTTTATGAACGTTATGTCAATCCAATGGAATTTCTCCTTTGCTCCTCAAACGTAGATTATTTCATAAATTTAAATGCAATAAAATGCATTCCAAAAATCAAATGTTGATGATTTCCATGGAATTATATTTTCTCCTCCATTTTTTGAAAACATTTAAAAATATTTTTAAGACACGAAAACCCACGAACACTCAATTAAAACAGACAAAAAAAATATTTTTTAAGAATTGGAGAAGTATGCAATTCTACATAAACACTTTAATTACTTTTTGCATTCTTATTGAAAAAATTGTCTAAATTTGAGGGATAAAGTAGAAATTCTCCATAGAATTTTAATATTACGTTCACGATATTAAAATGGCCTGTATACGGGGTTCTTAAGCATTTTTTTAAAAAAATATCTGCTTGAGTAGAGTTATAGTAATTTTTAATAATAATAATTGAAAAAGGGGTCGTAATTTTTGCAAATTATAAAAGTGAAATCAAAAATTGCATTTAAATAAATGTCACCCGTATAGTTTTCCATAAAATGACTTGGATATATAAATAAATTGTTAATCCCTTTTTTTTTTATTCTGTAAACGCACTGTAATCGTTCACAGAGTTAGTTGACAAGTTATAGTGAAAATATTGTATGTGAAAATAGTAGTGAAAATATTGTATTTTGAACTAAATAACTAATCTAATTAGCTAGTTAATATCATAATTAAGTTACCATTGATCTTTTAGTAGAGCAATATCAGATGTATCCAGTTATAATAAGAATTGCAGATGCTTTATAGGGTGCCCCTTTTTTATGACTGTACATTAGTGTCTGAAGAGTTACACCTCTAACTCTCATGTCTCTCTACTACTTTAAGAACAAGCATTTTTTTAAAGTCCAAAATTTGTCTAAAAAGCATAGATTTTTCTTCCTCTAAGAAGGTTCTTTTTTCTATGTGAAAGCACATTGAAAACTACGCACTTTGCGACTTAAGTCGCATAAGTATGTCATTTAATCTATTTACGTTTATTCAAAGTGATTTCAAAATATATCCATGCTCCTTATTGTTTGACAAGCAGATACATATAAATGCACTATTTTATTTTTAATGGACAGTTGTTTGTCATAATAAATCTTTACTTATGAATCTACTTGCATTATTTCAATTTAAATAACAATTTATAAGCAGATTCATACTTTTCATATATTGTGAGAGTAAATGTTTTATTAGTTACTTCTCTAGTAGCCAAGAGACTGACAATTTATTATTAACATTTATGTATATTCAAATCGACATTAGTATAGCTCAGTGATGGGGAAACTACGGCCCGCGGAAAGGTTTAATCCGGCCCGTTTAAGAGTGCCGTCGAGAGAATGTTTGAACGCGTTCTTACTTCGTAATGTGACGACCCGCATAAAAACTACCTGCGGCGATATTCAAAACACAATAGTATTCTGGACAAATCCATCCGAACTAAACAGATGACTCATCATCCGCTGTGACTCGAGTAATTGTTTGTGTAATCCCCGAAACTCTCACTGCCTCAACAAACACCCGTGCAAGAGCATTAGTATTTTGTACTTATAATTTTCTTACCTTTTGCTTTTTTACTATTAAAATAATAAGTGTATGTAATAATATATGTATATGTTTATAGAACACATAAATTTTTTAACGATTAAGCATTATTCTTTGGCCCGCTACGATTGTCTAGTTATTACAAATGGCCCGTCTTAAAAAAAGTTTCCCCACCACTGGTATAGCTAATGCCCGAATCAAAAAAGTGGTTTTCTTCTTATTTTAGTATTCCTATCCCCTTATAAGTATATATGGTAGATTAACAAATGCTTGTAGCTGTGACTTGACATAAACGATATGTTGTGTATGAAAATACGGAATTTATAGCTCCCCATATCTTAAAATGAACAGAATTTTTTAAATTATTTCCATTCGTGCTTTTTTTCAAAGTGTTTTAATCACGAGGAAAAAAATTACACTAACCAGTGACGTAGTGTTGTGGGGGGGTTAAACCCCCATATGGATTGCTGCATACTGAAATTTAAAAATATATTTTTTTTTTTTACGTTTATAATTTTTCTTCCACTTCATCTCATTCTGAAATATGAGTTGAAGTGGGAGAACACCCCACCGAATGAAAAAAAATTCTCGCTTCGCTCTTGACAATAAAATAAGTATTAAGTTAATTTATTTTTTTGTGTAAATACTTTTTTTAAAATTATGTTTTTTACTTATTGTATACTTTTCTTCAGAGGACGAAAACTTCGTTTTGAATAGTGAAGCAGAGAAGAAAGCTCGTACCTATTACCGCTCGTGTATGAATTTAGACAAAATCGAAGAACTGGGAGCTCAACCGATGTTAGATTTATTGAAAAAGGTTAGTGAAAAATTCAGATCTATCAATTTTCCTTTTCCTAATATTAAGGTTCCTCTCCACCGAACATTTTTATTTCCTGAACGTAATGTTAATTCTATGGAATTTCTACTACAGTCCTGAAATCTACATTTTGTCTATTTGAATACAAAAAAGTGCATTCGAAAGAACACAAAATGATGGTTTCTGAGGAAGTTATTTCTCTCTGACTTTTGAAAGTATTTTGGAATGTTTTTAACGACAGGAAAACCAATGAACGAATAATTTGAAATAGAACGTAAATATATTTTTAAAAAATTGAATTGAAATTTTAATACTATAAGAACCTACCTTAATTTTTGTTTTTTCGGTTCACTTTTCTTGTATTCAAAAGCATAAAATAGAATATATCTCAGGAAGGTAGTATATATATAGAAATTCCATAGGTTTAATATTACTTTCATGAAATTAAAATGGCTGGGAGATTGGAGCCAAATAATTTGAAACAGACGTATATATATTTTTTTTAAAAAGATTGAATGGAAAATCTAATACTATAAGAACCTACCTTAATTTTTGCTTTTTCGAGAGCACTTTTCTTATAATCAAAAACATGAAATAGAATAGATTTCAGAAGGGTAGTATAGAAATTCCATAGGTTTTATATTACTTTCATGAAATCGAAATGGCCGGGAGATTAGAGCCTTAAGACAGTTGGTAGCTCATATATTTTGATTATTTTAAAAGATAAAAATAACTTCTCTGATATTCAATTTGATACAAATTATTATGTAGTAAATGTTTAAAGTAGTATTATAGTACCGTTGATCGTGTACATCAAAATTATATTAAGGAGTATTTTGTTTTAAATTTTCAAAATATTCCTACTTCTATGGATAAACGTTTTAAATATACGTATATCATTCATTTTGTACGGTACATAATTTCACGCTCTTTTTAAAATCTAATAAAAACGGATTTTTGTTTTATTTTAAATATTTTTCATTTTCCCCATTTATAAAGTTAAACTAGAATTTCATTATTGTAATAATTGTATGTGTTTACATACAAACCGCTATTACATATTTCATACCATCCAAAAACAAATAAACTATGAATAACGTAGTGTAAGTAGCAACCATAATCTCAATTAATGAAGCAGTACCAGAAAGAAACGTAAATAAATTTTCTGTTATTGACCCAAATAGAGATATTAAACCATGCGCAGTCATTGAAAGGGAAATTCAAGTTTCCGATGTTCTTTCTAAAGAAGAATAAATGGTGATTTTAATCTTTTTTTTTTAAATTGTAATTTTTTTATAGGTTACTTACGTTTTAATTCGTTTATATTTTTATTTGTACGGAATATTGGGTATTTGATTATGTTATTTTATTCATAATGAACATTGTTAATTTTTTATGCTTTCGCACCGAATATTGTTAAATGTGTTTATGTTTTTCATTTTCAAAAATAAATTTAAAAAGTATGGTCATTAAAGTGTACCTAAAATTTAATGAACCAAGCTCCATTCTTTTGTAAATATAATCTCATTTTATATGCTTTCTGTTCGCAAGAGTTTTCGACGAGCGTATCTATCTGCAAATCAAGGATTAGGTATATACATAGTTTGACAATTTGGCGATTCAAATGAATTTTTGACAATTAAACGTTTTGGTGATTACGTTAAACAAGAAGTTTTCAGTTACACGCATTTCATTTTGTATTTATATATTTAAAATTTCGAGTATGACATTCTAGAGAGATAAAAAAGTTTCATCAGATGTTTTTGTTTTTTGTTTATAAAGAACTATCCCTTTTTATGCCAGTTTCCAAATGCATTACATCATGGGTACTACTCAGAATGACTGACATTGGCAGTTGCAAGGAATTAGTCTTCAACAATGACCCGAAAGGTTACTGCTGGAGACAGGTCTATTGAAGGTTGTTAATGATCTCATCCGTTTGGCCTTGGGAAAAACTGAATAATACAAATTATTCCTTCTAACTTCTTTTCTGTTTGAAATGGTGTTTAATAATATGTCGCGCACCCTATCAACTGAAAGTTTTCGAACGAACAAAATACAATAATAAACATTTGTTTCACTTTCCATGCAAATGTATATATACATTTCTTTGTTTCAGACTTGTTTAAATAATTGAGGAAAATTTAATTGTAAAAATTTTAAATGTTATCTTCACTTTTGTTAAAAACATTTTTAGTGAATGTTTTATTGTATTTAACTCTCTACTGTAGTTTCATTCTTATAATATTTAATTTTTCCAACAACTTATTTATCACTGACCAGATTAGAATTTTGCTAGAAGTTTATGGCGTTTACTATATTGAATTAAGTATTTTAACATCAGAATAAAAGAATTTTTATATATCGTGAAGGCACCTTTCATGAAAACTGCTTGAAATCTTTTGTTGTTGTTGATCTTCTATTTTAAGAAGTCGAGGTCACGAACTCGAGGCCACCGTTGCTTCCGTCGAGTCGTGGACTCGAACTCCATGTAATGAGGTTGATGCACGTGTAAACTGTCCTGGCACTCCCACCATCCTTTGCTATGGTGTGAAGATTCGGAGAGGAAGGTGTCAAATCGGGTGTTGTTCACGTCACTTGTCCAAAGATTCAAAATTACGAGGTCCGTCTCCAATAGAATTCATATATTTTATAACTGCGATGTTCATAACCATCTAATCATTTTATATTAAAGTATGTTAAATAGGTTTAATTTGATAAAACTCCAGACAGTCAATTTCATTGTGCTACCGATCTCTCTAACTTCAGTACTCTAAAAGGAAAGAAAAAGTTGATTTGTTGTTTTTGTAATTAACAATACAGTATACAATTTCAAAAAAGGAAAAAAAGAGGAAGTAATGGCGAAAGTTTTATAAATGTTTCAAATATTCTTGAAATAAAAATTACTATTCCTTAACCATACTGAGGGCCGCGGTAGCCTAGTGATCAAGGTCGTGGACTAGCTACTGGCGGTTTTCGTTCAGTCCTTGGTCGCCAAAGACCCGCCGTGTCCCCGGGGCTGATGCACGTTAAATCTGTTCGGGGCCCCAAATCCTCCCGTTAGCGTGGTGTGGTTGTTAGGAGAGGAGGGTGCCAGCTCAGGTGTCGTCCTCGTCACTTGACTGTGTTTCAAAATTACGAGGTCCGTCGCCAATAGCTCTCGTGTTGCTTCTAGTGCGACGTTAATAAAAACTAAAACAAACAAAAAAATCCTTAACCATACTAAGTAAAATGAGTTCTGTTGGAATTGTAAATAGATTGATACTTGTTTTTTGATCGTTTTTCCGGCTGCCTGTTTCTGCCAAACATAGGGTCTACTATACACAGTGTTATACAAGTCTTAATTTTGAGCCATCGTCAAATGACGAGAACGCACCTGAGTTGGTCCACCACTCTCCATGTCATGTCAGCATGATTGTTTTGAGTCACGACAGATTTAACGTGAAGTAGCTCTTGTATATGACGGGTGTTTTGTAGTATCTCGAACATGCGACTCTACTAAATCATCACCAGACACGAGGTCGACTACCGCGGAAGGAGCTATTACGGAAACATTTCAATTTTACATATAGTTTTTTAGTTAATTTTTGAGGCCATTCTGAATGAAATATCAGGTACGAATTTTTAGGCAACATTTGTGAGAAAATGTATTCTTTGTAAGAAATTAATCTTAATCTTTGCGATTGCATCACAGATTTATATACGCATCGCAACTTTGAAATGTTGATTATCGTTTGAAATCAGTTCAGAACTTAGTCTGAATGTTACCTATCTTTGTCAACTTTAAATGGAATAAAAAAAAAATCTTTTCTAATTCAATAAAATATCATTTGCAATATAAAAAGGAATTTTTATCTTAATGGAAATTACATTTGTTTATTAATTCAGTTATGAATTCGAAGTATAATTTTTTACCCTATTTCTTTTTATTTGTTTTATTAAATCTTTCTAATATAAATATGTCCTACTGTTTTGGTTTTCCTTTTATTTCCATTTTTATGGTGTTTACTCATTCCATTTTAAAGCTGATACCCATAGTAAATACAGTTTCCAATATTTTAGGCAGAAGAACCACATCTAAATGATTTCTTTTCCTAACTTTACCCAATGTTACGCAATGATTTTGAGATGTAATTGTATTTGTAGCTTAGAATAGCTTTCTCTATAATACATAAATGAAAAAACTTTTTTATTCTTGTACGTGCTTCAAAAATTTTAATATGTTCATATTTATGTTTTCCTCTAAAATTAATAAATATTTCATAACTTCTGAGAAATTTTCAGCTATTCCCTTTGAAACACCATCGTATTTTAAAACTCGCTTTGTATTTCTTCCATCCCTAGGTTGGTGGCTGGACTATAAGTGGGGATTTTAACATCAAGGATTGGAACTTCCAGAGGACGTTGGAAATGCTTGACAATCAATATGAAGTTACAAGTTTATTCTCATGGCTTGTGATGGTAGACCTGAGGAACTCCTCTGTAAATTCTCTGACTATAGATCAAGTTGATTTGGCTTTAAGTTCCAGAAACTATTACATCAACAAAACTATGGATGACAAGGTACATAAAAAAAATAAAAAATTATTTTTACTGATTTGCATGCTTTTGGAAGCGCTCATATTATTCTTGGTTACTTTTAATACAAATCATCATAAAAAAAACAAAGGCTTAGTATTTTACAAAGCAAAAATATTCACAGAACGAGGATGTCTCAAGAAGTCAGGATGTCACAATTAATATTGTAGCCCTTTTTCATTCGAAAGAATTGTCCGTCTTCAGGTCTTATTAGGTGAAGGAGCCTTAAATTTACCTTCCCCTTCACTAATAAATATCATTGAATCATTCTTAATTGATTACCCATGTTTAATTGGACATTCAGCGCTATTCTATTTCTTCGGAGTATATACTGATACAAAAATTCTGTGAAATACGAGTGAAATCAGTCCATTTAGGAGGGTAAAGGTAAATGTCGCTTTATTTTCAAATATTCAGAACAAGACAGAGGGCAGATTAACAGCACGAACGGGAAACACACCACATGTAAAGATTAGCGGCATAACAGAAACACTCATTTATACACACATTCATTTATACATACATTTATACACACATTCAT
>BMAW01121933.1:0-14831 GCA_019974015.1 Nephila pilipes
ATAAACAGCTTTCTGAATCATCGACTCGTTGCTGTTTTTGTTCCATCGAAAGCAATCACGGCACCCACTTGGAAAAAACCTTTTTCACTTCACTTCAAAAAACCTTTTTCAGTAAATACACTTCCATATGATATCTGTGTCATCTCAGCAATCTCACGGAGCTTCACTTTACGATCTTTCATTATAATTTTTGTCACTTCACTCACATTTTCCGGTGTAACGGCTTCCACAGGTCTACCCGAGCGTTCCGCGTCATTTGTGTCGGTACGACCACGTTTAAACTCGGCAAACCACCGACAAATCGTTGCTTTTGATGGACAAGAGTCCGGGTAACATTTTTCAATCCATTGTTTCGCTTGCACGGTGTTTTTACCCATTAAAAAACAATGTTTTATCAGAACACGAAACTCGGTTTTTTCCATTTTTTAAACAAACTACAAAACGACTTTACTCCAACCTCGATAACTCAGCTGTTTCTGGTCCGAAAGACTTAAAATTTTGACACGTTTCAAGTAAATGTTAGTACTCTAGAAAGACCTGGTTACTGGTTTACTACGAGCGCCATCTCTGGGTTAGTCTCGGGAGTTATTGATTGATGTTTTACACAAATACCTTATCAACAAAAAAATAACTAGTTCATCTAACTTTTTAAAATAAGTTTTTATAAATCTATTCTTGGCACTCTTTTTTTATCTTGAAATTCAGATATTTCAATTCTTCAATAAATAATTCTTTCAGTTATAACAAACTGAAAAATTGAAACAACTAATTATGGAGAGGAAATAAAAGAATGGTATGTGATATAATAAATGCTGTAATGGGCTGCAAACTATTAAAAGCACTATTTTTCAAGAATTAATGACCTCAATGTACCTTTTAGCAATTGTATTATTTTTAAAAGGTAATAGAACCAAAAATACAAATTATCTGAGATCAATGAAATTCAAATTCAGAAAAAAATAATTTAAAAAGAAATAAACTAACAATCCAAGAAAAATATAAAAAGATTTATTACATAAAATATCAAAAACAAAACGAATTTATTATAAATAAAAACTAAAATGTATTATAAGATAAAATAAGTAAAAAAATTTACCATGAACAGTAGCAACAAATAAATGCAATAAGAAAAAATGACTGACTGAATCCCCACTCTAACATCAAAAAAAAATTTAAGAGAAAGATTGAAACGCCATCTACCACTTCGTGTGATTAATGAAAACGAGAATGTTATTATAAAATATTTAACAAATACAATACTCTTTAAGAATAAAAAAAAATCAGAAAAAATAATTAAGAATAAGTAGAAAATACAATTTATAAGAAATAAATAATAAAAAACTTATTTAAAGTACAAACATTACTTTTTAAGAAGCATTAAGAAATAAAATCTGAATAAAGACTGAATGGACTTATTCTAAATTAAAATATAAAAATTAATCTATATGTTATAAATTTTATATTTTAAATCTCTGGTTTTTTTTAAAAAATAATAAAATAATCAACCTTTGCACATATAACAAGGAATTTATTTTAATTTTTTTGAAAATTTAAAGGCATATTAACAAATTAAATATATACTCAAATAAAAAATTATATAATTTATTTTATATACATTCTTAAGCTTAAATTGCAATTAAAGAGAAGAACTTTTATAATTGTAAAAAAGTAATTGTATCTCTCGACAAAAATATTACTAATAGTCTTATCATAAACAATTTTTAAGTTAACATCTAAAAAATCTGTTTCAAGAGAATTTTTAATCAGATACAAATATGAAGGATAAAATGATGAATCCAGCTTAAATTCTGGCCTGAATTCTTATTGTAAAAATATAAGGTTATGCATATATTTAAACAAAATGAATTTATTGTTGGTCTATGAATTTTGTTCTTTAAATTGTACATAAATATTGTCTATACTATATTTACTATTTTTTCAGCGTTAAAAGCGAGAATGTTTGTATGAGTCCGGTTATTCATTAATGGCCTATTAGCTCAAACGGCTTCATAATCAAACCTGTATTGGAAATACCATATCAAAGTTGATGAGGTCCATCAGTCTTTCTTTATATCACGAGAACGCCGGCATCAGCACCATTTTTGAATGCTAGTTAGCGCAGTCAAACCTTGCCGCCGATCAAGTTGCGACTGCAGCAGCCAGGCAACCACGAGTTTATTATCATACAATATGAAGCGCATATAAAAGATTCGATGCAACAGAACCACGACAACAGAACACAATGAATTGGCATAAGAGTTCGATTGCAATGTCAAGAGAAGATAACAATGTTTGGAGGACTGTTGGTTGAAGTTTGTCAGCAACCAAATCACTTTCAGAAATTTACAGCGACGTGAAATAACGGAGATTTAAAACGAATTTCTGAAAATATTCAGCAACACCAAAGGTAAATGCACTTTGTACATTTTCGAAACCAGTTGTTAATCGTTTTAAAATACCCTACATTTTCACTAATAGCGGTTCGTGCCTCTATTTGTTATTTGTGTCTCAGATTTGAAAACTTATTTTAAAACTCCAAGTGCTGGCACACTGACAGTTCAAATCGTTAGATTTTGCACGACCATTGGCCAGGTCACGCATTTCGATGTTCAAACTTTAACACAGCATGACTACTTTGCGATTTACAAAGATCAGTGAAAGCCGCGTAAAATGAAATCACCATTATGCCACAAATGATAGAACATGATAGTTTGTTCTCATGACAATGAAAAGACGCAAATAACGCCATTCGATTATCGCCACATCGCCTAGAAGTAAGCGAGTTTTTAAATTTTTACAGCAAGTTTAAAACAATGTTAAAATTCGCTTTTTCATCGTTCCTTGTTAAACAGAAGATGGTCAATTAGCAAAATCATTTGAACAGCCCATCAACTTTTCAGCGTGGTCAGCGTTAAATTATGTAGCTATTGGTGTTTCCTTCTTTACCACACGGTTTGTTCACTGGTTTACAGCCAACCAACATGGAGCAGATGTTGAGTTTGCCTTGCCAAAGCTTGATTATACGATTTTCAGTTCCACTTATTGAGACAAGAAATCGAATAGCGCCTTTCTGAATAGACAACAAATACCGGCTCAAATTGCAACATTCATGTCGTATCAGAACTGGCGCCCACTGGGAAACAGGCAAACGAACACAAAGTTACTTCTACCAAACTCTGCGCCAGCGGCGACCACGAAAGCCAGTATGGCTCCCATATGTATTGTTGCACTGTTTTTGACTGTCAGTATCGACACGCAGCAACGAATCGTTGATTAATAGTGGTCAAGGTGCTTAGTGCAATGATGGGATAAGTCGATCACCGGGGAATGCTCAGGCTGTTATTCGCAGAACAGACGAAAATTTTACAGTTACATGTTGTCAAAACAATCCCGTTAAAATAAACAAGCCTTTTATTTTACTACCTTCAGATCTGTTTCATTTTTATACGCTTCAACGCAAACTGAAGAAAACACATAACTGGCACTTCAGTACCTGCTCATACTGTTCACATGTTCATAAACACTTATGAAATCTTGGGGTTCGAAATTTATTTACATCGTATAAAAGTTTAGGTTTATGTAGTACTAGAAACATTAACACAATATTTAACAAGAAATATCAATGAGTAGAAAGTACACGATCGATAAATACTGGGAGAAAGGTCCTATTTTGCATTCGCTGGTTCGCCGCGAATTAACAACACATTGGTTTATTTGAATTCGTCCAAAAAGAAGATGGCGAAAATGAGGTAAAGATTATGTTGCGCATACAGAAAACATTTTATCTCGAATTATGAAGACGAGCAAAATATTGCCGTCAGCCATCCAGGTTGCACGACGCTGGCGATTTGTCGCCAGCCGTAGAGGGGATAAGGTCGGATATTTTCGTTATCGGCGGTTTGTTGGCACCATCACTAATAAAAGACGGAAAACCAATATTCATATACGTTAGAACTGGTGTCTCAACACATTTGAACAGAAAACTGACACGCTCGTCTTCTGTGCTTGCCCGGTAACTTCCTTTCATTACGCCAGTCGTATCGAATAACAGGCAATATTTACCCACAATACCTATTTTTCTATAAAGCCTGTGAACACCAAATACTGACGACATCCCTTTATATGGTTCTCAATCAAAATTATATATAGCAGATGCACGCTTAAACAATATAATCAACAATCAGTGGGAATAACTGCTCAATTAATAAATGCTAGTTATCGAAATATTGATAGTTCACGCAGCAAAACAAAGGATTATCAGTCATCACGTTCAAATATGAATGGCTGGCAGTCAACTGTTGACCAGCAAGTTCACACCACAATGGCGCCTATTACTAAGTTAAGAACACAGTGAAATCAACAAATTATTGCCCAGTCAAAGATTCATTTTCATTCATAGTTTTAGCCTGGTCGCCGATATCGACCGATCAGTATATCTACAGTCAGGTCGCATACCACGAACTTCATTTAAGAATAAGTTTATTGAACGTTATTGTTACGGTTGCTATTATGCTGCTGACATACAGGTTATGGTAGGTTAAGTAGGCAGAGAGATGAATAGAGACGCCAATAAACGTCAAACGTCATTATTGCCGAAAACAATAGCCCTTTTTGTCAACTTCGTAGTTCCAATCCTGGTCTATGCACCGCTTGTGCTTAACGTCCGCACTATTTAGTTTCATCAATTATAATAAACATTATACGTCAGTACCAACACAACAAAGTTTTACCGGTTTCACGCCTTAGTTGAAAGCGGTTCTTTACCTGAAAATATCAATACCATATTTCGTGGCCCTTATAATTATATCATGCCATATTTTAAAAGAAAATGATTTGAGGGGCGTAACAGGTAACTGTTATAAGTTTCATTTTTCATCGCAGAGTTAACGGCATAAGAAACTCAGTACTCAGATAATAAAAATATGATATTACGTTCACCCACAGACAATTATGCTGTTGGTGAATATGATAAATAACAGCCTTTTACTTGGTTTCACCTTATTTAAAAGAAACAAACTGCTCGAATTGTTTAATCAGCAAGAAAGAGCACAAGGTACCGTGTGACAATGATATGTCAATGTTGGCCAATTCTACACCCAGTTTCAATTTCGGAGCGGTTAAGCCACTTGCTTCCGGTTTGTCACTTCAGATTAACATTCTTATAATAAGAATAAATAGAATATTACCCGACGAAACAGCTGCGCGAGGTCTGAGCTGGAGACGGACCTGAACTCTGGTCAAGAGACAACAGGCCGTCACCTCTCCTGGTCCACAGTGAGACACGACAGAGCTTAACGCGCATCTCCACGGCTTATTCAAGCACGCTCGAACCACGATGAAAAACACAACAATTACGATGACGCGTCGAAGAAAATAATTTTATATTTTCGTCAATAGTTTCAATATACGCAAACATATCAGCGTTAGTTTCACAAATTTAAAATATTGAGACTGACGATTACACGTACCGAAATACTTTAGCCTTTATTCAATGAATTGGTTTCAATCATATCGTTACCCGTAATCTATTTCGAAATAACACATTGTACGTTATTGCCTACCATTGGTTTGAATAAATCAAAATAAGAAAACGAAATATTAGAATGAGAAAACGAAAACGGTTATTTCAAATGCTGAAGAAAATACAATAAGAAATGGCTGACCTTACCTTCGATAGGCTTAATTTGCTCAAATGATCTCGACAATTAGATTTTCAGAAGAAATTGAAAATATGTAATTATTTTGGAAAAACGTCCTTTCAGTTTAATATTATGCAGTCAATACCAGAAAGAATGCTTTTAGATTGATAGTTTTCTCGAATGAACGCGAACATTTTCAAAAATTAGTTCCACCATTAAGAAAGCGATGATAAATACGATTAAATTATTTTTATTGTTATAGAAGAAGTTTATCTTTACGGGGAATATTTAAGCACAAAGAAGTTCAGCTTGAAATTATTGTCGCAACAGTTCTTTTCAATGACCGCCGAAACCAAAATACTGTTTCTTTAATATAAATTTAGTTTCGAGCCTGGGTAACGAAACATTGCTTTTGTTTTCATTTTGATTTGTACCCAGAAACAAGTGTTCTTTCATGTCTATTCGTCTTTCAGCTTCACAACAGCCATTGCCCATGGTCGTGAGTCCGAGTGCCGTTGATAACGCATTCCAGAAAGAACGATCAAAATTGATAATGAAGGACTGTTTTAGGCAATTTTCACGCAACAGAAACAAATTAGCGGCACCCTTTTACTATGTTGAAAATGCCATGATTGACATTACATTCTGTACTATCACTTTGATGAGTAGGGCAACACTGTTCGAATTTGAATTAAAAATCATTTCATATTATTTCTATCGTTCATATAAAATAGAGACGATCGATGCATGACAATGAATTTCGATGTACTTATGGAATGAGAAGAGCGACTAGCTTTCCTTATTTAGTTCAGAAACAACAATGCAGAAGAAAGTCACAGCTGTCTTTCAAGTATAAACACAGATACTGATGTTCGACGCCAATACTGCAAGTTCAGTAAACTGTCGTTACAGCATTTTGTAATGTACCATATTTTCTTGTAAATACAGTAATAAAATAAAGAAAATGGAATATTAGTGTTGCATGTTCTTCTTTCTCAATATGTACACCTTTCGTTGTTTTCGAATAAACATTGCAAAGTGGGTCATTAGTCAGTACCATTTATACGCACAATGTATGAACCTCATTTATTCAATATTTCAATGTGCTGTTTCATAAAATAATATGCTAAAATTGCATTTATAGTCAACATAGAATATTAAAATTTCGTCATTGTAACATTGCACGAATAAAAGATGTTCAGTTAATATATTAGTAAAAAGAAAAGATGAATATATCGACGGTCGACGAAAGATAAATGAAATTATTATTGAAAATAAACGAAAAGGTTTCATTTTTATAGTCAAGATGTAATTTTAAGATTGTTTGACTACAACTATTTAGGAGAAATAATCTGTTATAACGTGTCAGTATAGTCGGCAGCGGGCGTTTTCAGACACATGAAATGACAAATAACAGAACACAAAGTCAATAACGAGTCAACGAATATCAAAGACAAGCATCATCTTCATCTGTTATATCTTGTCATCCATCTCGGCCCCGAAACCGTCATTTGTTGCAAAATATTTGCAACAATGATTTTTCAATGATATTCTGAATATTTTACTTGCGCCAATATTGTCTTTGTTGAATCAAAGTCTAAATATCACAAGTTTAATCATCTTTTTCAAGTGTTTAGTTTCAATAATAAAGGAAGCCGCAATGATAATAGTTTAATATCGTAAACCGACAGTTCTTTCATGCTGTTCGTTAAAATTCGTATAATATGTTTTCACCAATGTTTATCGATTTCAAGTTAGTTTGTGTTACGCATCACTTTGTTCAGGCCATACCGGTACAGTTCTTTCATATTCTCAAACAATATATTTAAATGAAATACTTTTTAAAATTGCTTACAAAGTCAGAATTACAGCCTATCCTTTGGTTCATCTAAAACTTTTATAAATTGAAGCACATAACTTGTTTTTGAGAATAACTGGTTTGTTTCTCAGCTAATCATAGGCCAATAAACTACTGCCTAAAGCGAACATTTAATCATAAAGTAACATTTAAAAGATTCACTTTCAAAACGCTAATTCATTTGCATGAACTAAAATATAAGATGGATAAACTTATTTACATATAAATACTGAGACAGATAGAAACCGATCTTTGCCAGCATGCATATTGTCCCGAAAGCCTCAATAGTAATACAAAATTATCAAATTCTTGAATTAAGATTAACACTCATATGTGAATATGCAAACTACATTTTAAATTTTCAAAGCTCATATTGACAAAACAGTTTTTCGTATATTCGATACTAGTCAATACTATTAGAATTTAGTGAAAAGGTGGAGATTTCCAGTACTTTGATACAGTTACTTACGACATGAGCGCACTACTAATTACCTACGATGGTCATTTCGAATCTGAAAATGAAATACTATCAGCTGCTCAAAGAACACAATATGGCTCCATATCTGATCATTGCTACATACTTGGCTTCAATAGCAGTTCAAGTAAACATATTGAAAACAGTGCCTTCTAGCTAATAAAAACAAAGAAAGAAATATCATCAAGTTTTTGATCGATCAGTTTCAGCACATATATTTCAGCTTTACGATTTTGCACCAAAATTTTGAAGCTGACAGCCCACAGACGCAATATTTTTCAACTTGTTGTTGTGTTCAATATCGTCAAAATATTAGTTCAGAATAAAATCGTCATCGTTGATTTATAAACACAACCATTGAAAACCGCAACATTTTAGCTAAGATTTATCTTCAAGAGAATTAAATTGTTCATGAATGATTCTGAATAGTTAATTACAGTTTTTAAAGAAACGTTCATATACCAGCATTTCAAGAAAATATTAAAGAGCTGACGGTTTTCTGCCAGTGTTCGTTAATCATCTTTTGCCCATCTTTTTAAGTCATTGGTACAAGTTTACGAAAATTTTTAAACAAGTACTGAAAATGTGTTCAAATTATTTTCATTGTCACCAAAAATCATTAGCCTGCTACCAAAAATCTTATAACAAGTAAACAAAGAAAGAAAAATTCATTCTATATCACAAAAATATTCGTTACTTTATTAAATTCAGTATTTCGCTTCTAATTATTGATATATTAAATTTCTATAAATTGTTTAGTTTGTTAACAACTCTATTTAACCGTAGTTAACAAACACTCTTCCTAATATAAAATGTTGGCAGCGCAATAGTAAGAAAGCCAGTCATCACGATATAAAGTCAAAGCATAGTGGGTCTTCAAGAAGACACACTTAGATTGCATCATAGTTAGGAACACAGCTCAACTATTGAGTCAGAAGTGGCATTTTCAGGTTTTGACGACAAATTTAAACGTGTTCAAAATATTAACAAAGAAATGCCATACCACTCGAATGGTAGAAATTACGAACTTTTTACGCGGCAGAGGAAGATCACCAGTGCGCGATTTTCGAGGTTTTCGAATGTGGACTATAGACAGAGAATATGGACATATTCAAGAAAATCATTCATAATATCTTTCAGCACGAAAACATCAGAATGCATTTTCAGCCGTTGGTTGAAGTGAAAATATCACGATCATCAGACGCACAGCCATACTATCTACTGATGGGCCATTAGCCGAACGCGTCAAAGAAAATTGGCGGTGTAATGCCTGTTTTACGTTTCATGTTTAGCATTACCGTCTTTATTTAGACCGATGATGAATGTATCTGCGTTCAAAACAAATCATTCATGAGCTGTTTACTATGCAAGAAATTTAGCTAACGGGAATTTTGTACCAGGCGGGTAAGAGCGCGCATATGATTTACGTTTCAAATTGTCAGTTGACAATGAATCGGCAGCTTGTGACTGGCTGAGTTAGTACTGTCAGGAACAATTTGTTCTTTATGAAAATGTAATTATTGGTCGCACGTCAATAGTTAGTCGGTTGGCGGGACAGATTACCTGTACCATAGTTCATCTAGTGATTATCATTCTCAAAGATCATCGTATTATGTTACAGCCGTAATTATTATGGGGTTTTGTGAGCACTTGAGAGTTTCAGCGTAAATACGCCGATGGTTCCTAGATCAAAATTGAACTTTCAAAGTGTCAGGAATATGTGCACGATAATTATAACTTAATATGCAATTGTCATCTGCCACTTCTTTCAATGGCTCAAATATCTTCTGTCGAAAGAATGAATTATTTCACTCGAAGGAAACCATTAGATGGGTTTTCCGACGTTACCATGAATACCTTTCATTTACCCATGATTAAGATGCTGGCGTATGGTTTGACATAACAGCTTGAGAATTAAACGTACTTCAATACAATGGACGAATACAAAATATGATCATATTTTCAATCAGAATGCCGATGCAACAATATGATTAAAAGAATAATAGTAGGTACCCGAACCAAACAGCTCTTCATAATGGGTACTGTTCAAATCAATCAAAGACGCCGGTAAAGGGCAAATTCTGCACAAGAAGCTGAACGGTGATTTGGCAAGATTGAATAAATTACATTAAACACATCACAAGTGAAAACAGTCGCGAAATTCGCGTTGGTCAACATAAAACATCCGCCTGCACAGAACGCGAATGTGCCCGAGAAACACGCTGCATACCGAATGTAACAGCTTAAACATTTATATATCATTTACCGACTGTCAGCGAAGTGCAACGACCACTTCAATGTTTTGAACGGCTCGTTTCCTCTCTACTCTCCCAGCTCAATCATCTGCGACGATTTCACCATCGCGACAGTTCCCTGATACAAATTCGTCTTTCATCGCGGAACGCAGAGAATTCGTATTTCATTATCACATGATCAATAATTGGTCATAAAGCCAGTTTTAGCAGAAAATTTACCGATTTATATACTCTGTTGCTTTCATACAACACCTTCGCCACTATCACAAACGTCAATTTGTATCCTATCAGTGAAAAATGCGCCATGACAAATAAATGAAAGATGTTTCATAAATATGGATATTGTTGAGCTGGAAAATATCCATACTTTCGAAAAGTTAACACAAATATAACAAAGTAACTCTATCAGTGAGTAGTGACCGACACAACACATTTTTGCAAGGTTGCACACAGGTCAAATCATTAACAGCCATTTTCAGATCACATCATATGTCTCCATAAAATATTTGCAGTTTGAAGGCCCAGTATCTACCCGATGCTTAAATGATCAATTAACGCATCTGCATCAGGCATTACTACTTACAGCACAATCAAAACCTTGATAGCTGTTGCCTAGATTTTATTCAGTCAATATTATCGAATATTAATGCCGAGTCAAAATGAACAAACGAGTACTCTCTACCACAATTATATTCAAGATTATTACTTATCAAAAACACAGACATGACGAGTGTCACGAAATAGAAAATTACTGGGTGTTGAAGCTGTTTAACGTTAAAGAACATTTTGAAGAACAGTTCTCTGATCAATGTTTTTACCCTTTATTTATTTTCTTTCAGTGGCTGAAAAGCGAAAGAAAGCGAACAAAGCCAAAGAAAGATAAACATTTGATAACAGATTGTTGAAAGCTGAACATCACTGTTAGCAACCGAGTAAAGTTATTGAAGAAACCTAGTTTGAGTTTTGACCGCATGCTAGACGGGATTTTGCCGAATTGTCGTCCTTTCCAGCCATCAATATACGCTGAACAATTTGAGATCTTCGTGAGAAGCGCATAAAAATATCCGTTGGAGTAAACAACTGGCCTTACAATATTAAATATGGCTCAAATATTTGACCTGTGTTTTACCATACCTTTTCAGATGAAGTTTTCATTTTGATATCCCATTTTATCACGAATTTTATTTCACTAGAATATTTGCAGTTATCTTCTTTCGTTGATTTTATTTACCGGAACAGAGCCTAATGAAGATGATCAAAATTTCTAAAATTCTAAAATTTTTCAAACAATGCAACAAGTTTTCATTTTAAACATTAAAATATGGTAAATTATTAAACCGAATACTATAAATGAAACTCTCATCAAAGCTGGACTCATTGATGGGGTTTTCGAGATGCTTAAAGAATTACCAACACGGAAAATTGGTTTCAGCATGGCTTGTGTCAGTTCGTGTCGTTAATTTTTATTTCAGTTCGAAAGATGGCTAATATCGAAACGAGTTAGTCTAATGACCACATTGTCAGAAGTTAATATGCTAGTTACCTTAAAATCATTTATTTTCACATTTGAAGAATTGATCCTCAAAGAACATTACGAAATTGGTCAAAATTGACACCATAACGTTAACATACTATTGCCGAGTTTTGAAAAATTCTGTCTCGCCGAAAGCAGGCTCATCTCCTCATATGACGAGAATATTCTGACGTTTTGCAAGTTAATGTCAGTTTGTTGTCTGGCACAATTGCCGATGCTCAGTGCCAAACTTTTCTTTTGAGTCTGTAGTTAGTCAATAACATTGTTTCAATAGACCCATGCTCTGGATTACGCGCCTGCAAACGCCAGTTAATTAACAATAGTTCTTTCCATTTTCGGTAAAATGCATCGAAAATGGACCGATGTTCACCAATGAAAATTCATGGCTTCAATGAACGAACTTCGATAATGTTATAAAATGCCTTATTTTCCTTATTGTTTTACTAACGTCAATAGCCCAGCTATCGAATGTACATACAGTCTCTAAAACCATTTTCAAGCCTTGCGCTGAAAGAAATGTACCTGTTATCAATATTCATATAACATCACATAAAACAGACAACCTAAAACCATTAAAATTACTTAATCAAATAACACCATTGGGAGAAAAACAAAATATCAGACAACTTAAACAAAGGAAATATCAAAATAAAAATTAATCGTAACACAACATTGTTAGTTGACAAGAACAAAACAATACTTGGTCGACAACAAAACATTAATATTTATAGCCGTTAAAACTGAACAACATTGTGTTCATAGAGAAAAACATAAGAAACGGTATCGGAGTTGAAGTAATGATACCGCCTTATTATCACGCAAGCTGAGTCTCTACCATATCAGTAATGGTCATAAAAGTTATGACACTAAAATTGTTATAGAGCAACGCCCAAAATACAGTGTCAAACCTCAGAAAAAGAAGTCATATGTAGCCCGAAATATTTATCGTGTAACCAATAAAATATTTAAACAGCGATAAACATTTTCAAAAATAATATATATTAAATCAGGCTCTAGAGTTGTAATATATTCTATATAACTTTATTTTCATAGAAAGCTTCGATTTTATTGCGATTTTCATCACCATAGTACACAAATCCCCACACAAGCACAAAGTTTCGCAAATATCATTGCTTCACATCCCCGAGCCCAACATTGAAAACAACATTTTTGGCAAAATTTTTATCATCAATATGGTCTTACCTTTAGGCGATATTAACACCTGCTTCAGTACCCAGCAAGAAATCTTTTGTTACAGTAAATAAGCGATAAAGTCGAATTATACCATTGCTGTTTTTGACCCACGCATTACTACCACCATCAAAAACCTTTCAGTAACACGTTCTTCCGATATCAGAACACCCTCACCCGAGCCACTGTTTATCTTTCAATATAGCTTCATTAATCGTTATTTTCGAAAATACCATAATGGCAACATCGGTACGACCATACGCCGGTAGTCCCGACAACAGCCATGATGGGATAAGAAAGTTCGGCTGGTCTGACAGTTTGCTAGCACGCAGGAAGCATTCATTAAAAACAGCCATTTGTAAATGAACCGAGCTCTTTCCATTTAACAAATATGTGCCCATTTTACCTGGCCCTCAGTTGAGCTGAGCGGTGTTTGATCACCAAGTACGGGCATTTCAGAAACACTGAGCCACGAAATATTGATGAGTTATTTGTCTCATTAACTGGTTAAGCCGATTGATGTTTGCCAATGTCATCGTAACAATTACTCATTTTTAAAATAAGTTTTATAAATCTGTTTCAATTTTTCGTGTTCAGATATCAATAAACATTCTTTCAGTTATGGAACCGAAAATTGAACAATTGTTTTGGAGAAATAAAGAATGGCATGCGATAGAACAATGCTGTTGGCCGCAAGAAAGCAATTGATTGTTATTAATGACTAATGTACTACCGTGTTATTTCAAAATAGAACCAAAAATAAATTATTCGAGATCGAAATTACCAGAAAATATTTCACGAAAGAAATGTCAGTCCAACAATCCAAATAGGATAAATAACAAACAGAATTTGTTAATATAAATAAAAATCCAAAATGTATTATACATAAAATAAGTGTGCACATGAACAGTAGCAACAACAACAATGTAGTAAGAAAATGATTGAATCATTCTCTGGCTCATCGTTCTTAAGAAAGATTGAAACGTTATTCGACTGCAAGACATGTCCAGAATGTTATTATAAACATTTAACAACAATAGCCTTAAGAATAAAATCAGAAAATACTGTTAGTCGGTGAAAATAATTTATAAGAAAGAAGTATAAAACTGAGTTTAAAGTACAAACATTTAAGAAGAATAAGAAATGTGTCTGACTAAAAGATTGAAGGGATTGCCCAAATTGTACTGAGGTACTGGTCTATATGTCATAAATTTTACATTTTAAACTGGTTTTTAAAAATAAAATACTCAATTCCAAAATGAGGCATCTAAAGTATTCTATTTCAATTTTCAGTAATTTAAATATTAATACCAATATACCAGTCAAAATTACATTCTTATTTTATACAGTTCTGCTTAAATTGCAAGACCAAAAAGTACTTATTCGACGTCAAAGTTAATAGTTCATCATAAACAATTTTGTTAACATCTGTTAAAGCCAAGATATAGTCTTTTATCAGATGAAGGAATATGAAGCGATAAATGATGAATTCAGTTACTCAATTTATTCTCTATGCTAAACAGGTTGATGCATATATTTAAAATGAATATTGTTGGTCTTAATTGTTCTTTAAATAATATACAACATTGTTCATTTCATATTTCACATAATATATTTTCATCATTATAAAAAGATAGCTTTCAGAATCTAGTGTGTTAATATTGTGAATAGTGTGTGTTAACCTCAATTATCAAGATTATTACCACAGCATTTTCTATAACAGCATACCATGAAAACAATCGCATAATCGAAACAAACTTATAATTGTTGTATATAGTACCAACAACAACAACAAATAACACACACACACACCCTGTTCACAATGAGGTCATTCTGTTCTGTATAGAAGAAAGCTATATTTTTATAATGATAAGAAAAT
>BMAW01121934.1:0-33231 GCA_019974015.1 Nephila pilipes
AATTTCTCAGGATCAGAGTAGCCATTCTTTTTTTTTGAGAGTAGACAATAAGGAACAAATTTATCAAAATAATCAAGTAATAGTGTTTTGAATATGTTTTTTTACTCGATAGACGTTAGAAGTAACTCCCAGAAACTGAACCACGTTTCTGAAAATTTGCTCAGATTTCTCCATCAGGTTATGCTCAACAAGGGGTAGACATTTTAGATATTTGTTGTAAAAGTAATTTAAAAGTTTGTTGTGAAAGCATAATGGAATACATATATTTCATTATTTATCATAAAATAATTGTTTTAAATATATTAATTTTGTATAATACATTTTATCGATCGTCCAGTATGGAACTTTTTTTAGGATGCACGTGTTACCTTACATATATATATATATATATATATATATATATATATATATATGTATATATATATATATATATACTCTTCTCTATATATATAATGATGTTTGTAACACTAAATAACAACATACAAATATTTTTTCTTTAGAGCCGATACAATGAAGTCAAGAACTGTCACGATACGGTTTTGATAAAAGGGAACCAGAAATTATTTACTTTTAATTGGTTCCTGGGAAGAATCTTTCTCTCTCTCGTAATATTTTTTAACACTTTTGATTTAGAATATCAAAAGGAATTTAAAACACAATTTAAAATGCGTGGAATTAAAAAAATGTTCTGGGAAAAACCATCTTCCAGACCTAACTCACGCTATAAAAAAGTTAAATGAAGAAAAAAAAAACAAATAACAAAGAACATTGGAGAATATTATTTTAAGATTAGAGTGGAGGTTTGATGACGGTAGTGTGATGCAAGAGGATCAGAATTGAGAGATAAAGTTGCTATAAATAAAGCAACGTTTTTTGACACTATATTCTTCATTTTATGCTTTGTAAATAATTGAAAGTATTATGGTAAATGTTTTTTGTTGCTGAATCTTAAAATATATAAGCATGATTCCAAATGACATGCATGATTTAAATATAAACGCAGTTAAAGGACTTTGGGCCTCGATGGTTAATGAGCATAAAATCCGGCGCAATAGGTCTTTTGTGGCTGAAAGGCTTTGCTTGCACACTACTCGATGAAAACCGCCGTACCAGAGTCGAGAGATCTTGACCTCTAGGCTGCCGCGACCACCATCAACTTAGGTGGAAATGAAAAAAATCTTATTTTGTGGAAACTTGCTTCCGGCTATCTGATAAATATGAATACATTAATTAAGAATAATAATAGGATGGCGTGTATAATGCAGGCGTGAAATAACAATGAAGATTATTTGCTGAAATCTTCCAACATTTACAACACATGGAACCAATAAGTTCCAGAGACTAACCCAGAGATGGCGCTCGTAGTAAACCATTAACCAGGTCTTTCTGATACTAACCTTTGCTTGAAACATGTCAAAATTTAAGTCGATCGGAGACCAGAAACAGCTGAGTTATCGAGGTTGGAGTAAAGTCGTTTTGTAGTTTGTTTAAAAAATGGAAAAAACCGAGTTTCGTGTTCTGATAAAACATTGTTTTTTAATGGGTAAAAACACCGTGCAAGCGAAACAATGGATTGAAAAATGTTACCCGGACTCTTGTCCATCAAAAGCAACGATTTGTCGGTGGTTTGCCGAGTTTAAACGTGGTCGTACCGACACAAATGACGCGGAACGCTCGGGTAGACCTGTGGAAGCCGTTACACCGGAAAATGTGAGTGAAGTGACAAAAATTATAATGAAAGATCGTAAAGTGAAGCTCCGTGAGATTGCTGAGATGACACAGATATCATATGGAAGTGTATTTACTATCCTTCATGAAAAATTGAGCATGAAAAAGGTTTTTTCCAAGTGGGTGCCGCGATTGCTTTCGATGGAACAAAAACAGCAACGAGTCGATGATTCAGAAAGCTGTTTATCGCTATTTACTCGCAACAAAAAAGATTTCTTGCGTCGTTACGTGACCATGGACGAAACATGGATACATCACTACACTCCAGAGTCGAAGCGGCAGTCATCTGAAGCTGGCGAAAGCCGTCCGAAGCGTCCGAAAACGCAGCAGTCAGCTGGCAAAGTCATGGCGTCAGTTTTTTGGGATACGCATGGCGTGATTTTCATTGACTACCTCGAAAAAGGTAAATCGATCAACAGTGATTATTATATTGACTTGCTGGTGCGTTTGAAGGAGGAAATCGCAAAAAAACGACCGCACATGCAGAGAAAAAAAATCCTTTTTCACCAAGACAATGCACCCTGCCACAAGTCGATGAAAACAATGGCAAAATTGAACGAATTGGGCTTTGATCTGCTTCCCCAAGCCCCATACTCGCCAGATTTAGCCCCCAGTGACTACTGGCTCTTTGCTGATCTTAAAAAAATGCTCCAGGGAAAAAGATTTGGCTCAAATGAGGAGGTCATCGCTGAAACTGAAGCTTATTTTGAAGCGAAAGATAATTTTTTTTATAAACATGGTATTGAAAAATTGGAAAAGCGTTGGAACGATTGTATCACCCTAAAAGGTGATTATGTTGATGAATAAAAAAAAATTTTGCGAAAAAAATGTTGTTTTCAATGTTAGTCTCGGGACTTATTGATCCATGTGTTAGCTTGCAATCTTTATGGGGAAAAGAAAGAATAACTGGTTTTTGTTTTTTTTTTCTTTTTCCATTTCGGCTTATATACGAATTTATATATTTGGACGGATTTTTGAAAGCACTTTCGGCGTATTCACGAATCGGATTAAATTCGGAATAATATTCGGTAATAATTTAAAAAGTTCTTATTAGAATGAATTATATTATTTGTAATTTCTAATACATTATCTTCTGATGAAATAAAATCTGGTTGCCAAATTTTAAATTAAAAACTCATTTATGATATGTGTTAAAAATATCCACGCATAATTTTTCTTATATTAACAAATAAAACCAGAGAAGTAGATTTTGGTGTTCGTATGTAGGCTATTCTATCATTCGTCGACATAAAGCCGATAATTAAATAAGAGTAAGTGAGGGCAGTCGGAATTTCGTTTTCGGTAAAACGACTTAAATCTTCAACAACTTTACTTCACTAATTTTTGAGTAAAGTTACCAATTGTAATTTTGGGAGAGTATGGAGTTTGCCGAAGGAAAGAGTAAAAATGTATCATGAAAATGAATAACTATCGATTATTTGAGTCACATTTTGTTTCAAGGCAACAGATATCATCAAGCGTTTTGTGTGGCAATTTCAGTGTAATTGTATTCAACTGTTCCAGAAATCCACACTTACAGGATATACACCGAAAAAATTAAATAATTCTTTATTTCATTTAACACAACAATTTTATCAACTTTCGGGAAGAAAAGTACAACTCAAGTATATAAATAGTTACACAATATAATAAATAAACAAATTAAATAAACCATTTAGTGAAAGATTGAAAAATAGCAAGTGGAAGTTAAATTAATGCATAATTTGATAATAATATTTAAATCCAATACAAGCATTAGGTTTTGTAAAAGATTTATTTTTATTTTCAATATTATTGCAAAAATATGCATGATTACGCAAAACTTCGTATATGGCTCGTTTAAATCAGTTTATACGTAGTTGTACAAATGATAAGTTAAGATTTAATCTATGAATAACTATTCTTACATTATTTCTACATCAAGCACTAAGTTTGTGGCCAATTAACTTTAATTATCTTGTAAGGGAAATATCTGAAACGTTACAAACTTCTCCGATGTCGAAATATTCTTGATTTGTGATGATGTCATTGACCTTTCTCAAAATATTACAAATTCCAATTCGAGTTCCTTAACCTTGTCATTAAGTTTTCTTCCGGGATTTCGATAGCTGAAGAATTGCATAGAATTTATGCGAAGTATATATTTCAACAATAAAACCGGGTGACCATAAATTATTTTTACAACTTTAAAACTATATACTAGACAGTAACAAACGGTTTTCAACATGTGGTTACCTAAATAAACAATTAAAAAATATGAGCTATCTTGTCATGGTGAAAACCATTTGTTAATATCAGGCATAATTTTGAAGTCATTGAACTCTAAAGTTGTACAGATAATTTATAGACACCCAATAAATTTATATTTGTGAGAATAGAAAAGTTAAAGGATTTAATATTTTGGCTTCGATTTAATATAGGTGACTTGTAATGCCAATCCCTGAAATGTTGCAAACTCTTTAAATGTAATAAATCTTCGAAAAGCAAATATCGAATTATCCTGTGGAGACTGAATGATTATTAAACTGGAGTCATTGATCGCTCTTAAAATATTTAAATTCCAATCCAATTTCTTCAGTTTTGTCATCAAGTTTTCTTTCGGGATTTTGATAATGAATAAATTATTTATAATTAATAACAAATATATATTTCAACTAAAATATAGATTTATTTGTAATTAAAATATAGATTAATAGCAAGCTGAATGGAAACTATTCGAAATATTTCATTTAATTAAGAAGAAAATTCCATTAATAAAATAAAATAATTTTTTCGTTTTTTTGAAAATTTCCGAGTGTTTACTTCTGTTCAATGTAAAAATCCGCTTAACACCGCCTATATTTTGCGTAATTTTTGGTTAGATGACAAGGTCGACATTTGAGTTGCCACCCCACATTCCACATGTACACCGTTACACTTTGTTACAACTACAACTGTTTACTACAACGTTAACACTTTGAGCCCCGATAGTTTTAATGTATTTCGTCCTCTATTACATGATGGCCTACGTATATTAAGAATAAAAAGCAACAATAATAAATTTGACCAGTAATATTTAAAGTGTTTTACATTAAAATCAGGAATACCAACCCACTTTTTACGATTGAGATAAATTTTAATTTTTTAAGAAATATTAGTGGTAGTGATGAAATCAATAATTTTTTTAAATATAAGTAAAATACCATATACAAAATTGAATAAATTTAAACTAATATTAGCCAAGCAGGAGGCCTTTATTTAGGTAAGCTATAAATTGTTGTT
Organism: Nephila pilipes; assembly: GCA_019974015.1. NCBI lineage: Eukaryota > Metazoa > Arthropoda > Arachnida > Araneae > Nephilidae > Nephila > Nephila pilipes. Next base: position 4,990 of record BMAW01121934.1, read on the forward strand.
CCGTACCATTTTTTATATCTAATCACTTTTCAATTTCTTAACACATAAATTAGATTCTTATAACCATGTTCTGTTTCCTGATTTTACTTTTCTATTCATAGTTTAATATTGATTTCTCTATATTCTTTTAAATTATACTTAATGGTTTTGACTCTAATGTTAAACATAAACTCTTGGTAATTTAACTATTAACTAGGATATAATTCAAATATATTAATTTTACGGTATTATCCATAGGCTGAAATTAAATTTTTATATATTCTTTTATATTCAATTTAACAATTTACCGTTTCCTTTCATTTTAAGTACATTTAGCTTAAAATATACTCACTTTAACAATTTGTTTGCTTTAATTTTAATAATATGTTGCTTACAAAATATTCAATTTAATTATTTACCGTTTCCTTTAATTTTAATTACATGTAGTTGATATTATTTACGTCAATCTAAATGAAAAAATGCGACTGGATGTTTCGTACGCTCCTCCGGAAATCGGACGATATTGTAGAAGCGAAGTACGAAATGTTGGGTAATGAATACTACGATCGAATAAAAACAGTATTTTCAGGAGATTTCAATATAAATTTGCAAATAGACTAGGGCAAGAATTTCTTGAAGACAATAAAATAATCAATTTAGAATCACAAACCAAACCAAGATATTATACTACACATGGAAATACTACAATCCACACTTTATTTTCTATAAAAAGCTTATAAATTAAATTGAAAATGTATGGAGTGTACGGTAGCGTATTTAGCTATCACAAATATTTGTAAGGAGGATTCAAATAAAATTGTATTAATTTATTTTTAAAAAGAGCCACATTGGGTGGTTAAATCTGTTCTTTACAAAAATTTGTTTAGAAATTTTAAATTTTTTACATTACTGTAAGTAATAAAATACAATAACTTAAAAAAAACAGATGATTTAAATTTATAATAATCAAAATTATGGTTTCTTAAGGCTTCCGTCTGCTTGTCATTTTGATTTGTAGAATAGAATGTTAATAGTGTAAAATTATTATCTTCCTGAAACATATGCAATTTTATCTATTTGAATGTGTTAGAATTGTACACGAAAGAACAATAAGTAACGAAGGTCTCCGAAATTACACTTTTATTTCGATTTTTAAGATACCCGTGTGGTAACCGGGTGTGAAAGAGTAGTCCCACTTTAGCTCATGCAAGGAACCATGTGGTGACCGGGGATGACAGAATAGTCCCACTGTATCTCATGCATGTCGTAAGAGCTGACTAAAATGGGTACCCAGCGTCTGGGGGTATAGTCGGGCACCCCACCCCTTGGAATTATATCAGAGGATTTCAGGGACTTGCCTTCTTTAGGCAAGTATAGGCATCATGACCCCGAGTGATCTTTTTTTTTCCCATGGGGTTTACTGTCTTTGGTAAACACGGATGACACACTCCCGGGATGCCCTAGCGATCCTTCTCTATTTTCGACTCTCCTTCTTGTCAACCAATTTTTGTCTTTTCTTTAATTTTTTCACGTCTAGACCGCAATTAAATCTTGTTTTGCGCAGTATAGCCATATCTGACTCATGCGCCAATAAACTTTACTTTCTTACATGAACTTTTTGTCTATCAATCTTTTTTTAATGTTTTAATGTCTAACAGATCAGTTTTAATGTTAGATCACAGATTTACCTTGTTTGGCGCAGTATAGCCAAATCTGGCTCTTACGCCAATAAAACTTCTCTATCATCATCATCCTTAGCTCATGCATTTCATCAGAGGCGACTAAAACGGGTATGCAGTGTCTGTAGGTATAGCCGGGCCCCTGCCTCAGGGGGTTCATGTAAGGGAACCTCAGGAACTTGCCTTCTATAAATAGGACGGATATCATGACCCCAGAGGCAATACTAGTGATCTTTTTCTTTTCCATGGAGTTTACTGTCTTCAGTAAATACGAGTGACACTCCCCCGGAATAACCTATCGGTCCTTCTATATTTTCGGCCCTCTATCTTTACAAACTTTTTATCCTGATTTTTCCATTTTCTTTCAAACGTCTAGACCATACTTACATCTTGTTTGGCGCAGCATAGCCAGTTCAGGTTCTTGTACCATTAAATTGCCCTTTCCCTCACTCTGATTCATAAGAGAATTTTTACTCTATTTCAATGACTCATTTGTGGTTTTCTCTATCTTTAAGAATATTCTAAGATATTTTTAGAAATAGGAGATAAACTGTCATTCCGTAGAAACTTTAATTACTTTTTGGGTGCAATTCATAACATTGGAAATTGTTTTGGGTAGTGTGGTAGTGGAGTTTCATGGCGTAAGAGCCAAATGTGTTGTTGCGCCAAACCAATCTTGTTGCGTCAAACAAAGTGAGTGTAAAGGTAGAAAAGTGTAAGATTGTGTTCTGGACGTGTAAAAAAATTGGAAAAAGAACAAATAAATAGTTGTCAAGTTGAAAATAGAGAAGGATTTCTGGGGTATCTCGGGAGTGCGTCACCCGTGTTTATCGAAGACAAAAATCCTATGGGAGAGAGAAAAAAAAGGGTTAGGGTTCCTTGGAGTCATGATGTTATTATGTACCTAAAGAAGGCAATCCTTTAGTTCTGAAAATAGATAAAATAATATAAATTTGAGGGCAGTGTCGTAGTATTTCCATTGGATTAAAATTACATTCATGAAATTAAAATGACCGGTACAAGGAGAGCACATTATTGGAGGGGGGTACCATGATAACTATTACGTATTTCAAACATTTTATTGCACTGCATTTTTTATTTCTTATTGCATTCAATAGATAAAATCCATTCAATAGATGAAAACAATGTTTAACCATTTGAAGAAAAATTAATAATATTTAACAAAGTAATACAATGGTAACATAGATATTTAAGCATTCTTCATGAAATACTAATTGTAGATTCTCAAGACGTTTTAAAAGGATGGAGAGAATATGAATGAGGGAGTGAATGTTAAATTTATTGGCGCAAGAGCCAGATATGGCTATGCTGCGCCAAACAAGATTTAACTGTGGCTTAGATGCGAAAAAATTAAAGAAAAGACGAAAATTGGTTGACAAGAAGGAGGGTCGAAAATAGAGAAGGATCACTAGCGCATCCCGGTAGTGCGTCACCCGTGTTTACCAAAGACGGTAAACCCCACAGGAAAGAAAAAGATCACTAGGGTGTTTCGGGGTCATGATGGCCGTACTTATATAAAGCTGGCAAGTCCCCGAGGTCCCCTGATATTCGCAACACTTGTCAAGAATGGAGGCAAACAATCACAATTAGTTTTTAGCTATTATTAAAACAAACTGGGTTTTATAAAATTTACATAAATAAAGAAAATGTATACTGAAATGTGTCTAAATTTAAAAGGAACATGTTGAAATGAGAAGAAGTTTTAAATAAATCATGAAGACTTTCTTTTACAATGTGTATGAGAAAATAGAGAGCTTGGTTTTGAAATTTAAATTAATTTAATTTGACAGGAAGGAGTTTGAAATATTCAAGAAAAAAAAAGGTTTATTGATTTGTTTACTTTATATACAAACAAAAATAGTATAAAATGCAGTTTTCTTCTGCTCGAATCGAAAGTTCTCTTAACGCATCCAAAAAATTTTGTAAATTCGAAACATGTGTCAAATAAAGTTATCGACACTTAAGCTGACACGTCATTCTTTATTTCTACCTCACGACCTCTTGAAGAAACCAGAGAAATACAAACAAAATGTGCAATGAGATTTCTTTTACCCAATAACAAGGCTACGTGACTCCACTAACAGTATGTAACGCAGCTGTGTATGAGGCTTTTGTGTTTTTCTGAGCAATTTCTGGTTGATTTTATCTGCGTAATTTAAAGGTCCTTTTGATATAGTCCTTCTGTCGGGTGCCAGCTCATATATAAATCTAGTAACCTGATTGTGTTTGAAAACTACCAGACGCTTTGACTGTTTGTTTCGCGTTGGTAAAGGCAGTCGATATTATTCTTTACAACCACAACAAAACAATCAAAAGGTTTTGTAAATTCAAACCATGTTCTAAATAAAGAAGTCTGCGCTTGGACTGACAACCATTCTCTTCTTATACGCCAATATCACTTACAATCCAGGTTACGCTAGGCTCGTTAAAAAACAGGTTACGCAGTTGTGCGTGAAGTTTTTGTGTTTGACTGCACGCTTTTTAGTTGTTTTTTTATTTGCCAGGTTTAAATGTCTGTTCGACATAGTGAGTGAGGTTCCAACTCATTTGTCGATCTTGTCATCTTAAAATTACGAGGTGCATTGACTGTGCTTTGTAACGGTTAAGAAACAGCGGAGTTTTCTTTTATTTTTTTATTAACATTCTATTTAAATGCAGTACAAGAGATATTGTGAGAGAACTCGCAATTTTGTTCCTCCGTCAAGTAACGAGGACTATTGTCCTCGTTACTTGACGGAGGATCTCTCCAAACTTTTACACCCTGGCAACGGAGGACTTGCGAGCTCATCAGAATTTATGCGCATCAGTCCAGCTACACATCGAGTGTTTAGTTGCACCCGGACTCGAGTCCATAACATGACATAAGCTACATTCATAACAATGTCTCCTGGGCTACCGTGGCCACAATAGACTGCTGGAATCATTAATTACAGCAAAAAACAATCAAAAGGCTTTATTTGTTTCTGTAGCAATTCAGTTTTATTTCATTTTAATAAAATACGTTTAAGTACTAAAGTAAATTTGGAGACAAGCGTGTAATACTGTTTTCCCCAAGTCCTTGCTATTTTAATTACTAAAGACACATTGTGTAGCGGGGCGGATGCACGTTAAATTTGTCGATGTCCAAGTCCTCCCAATATCATGGCGTAGAAGTTTGGAAAGGGAGTGCCACATCAAGTCACTTGATGGAGGATCGAACTTGTAATTTCTGTCAACAATAACCCTCGTGTTCCTTCTGATTGTTGCTGGCGTGTTGTGGAAGTTAGGACTGGGGGGATTCCAGTTCAAAGGTCATTCTCATCACTTGACCAAGGCTCAAAATTACGAGGTGTGTCGCCGATGGCCCTCGTGTTTCTTCTAGTACGCCGTTAATAAAACCATCCAAGAAATCCATTGGTGGAGATTTCTGGTATGAGATTTGCTCTCTGAATGTGGACAGTATTGAATAATAAATGAATTCACATTTTAACTGATTATCTGTCATACTTAATTTCATATATCAATAATACAGTTACTTTTATAGAATCGAAATTGTTTTAACTTTCGCTTAACGTTGTTCTTAGAAGCAACACGGTGGTTATTGGTGGTAGACCTCGTAATTTTAAATTTCGATCTCATGATGAAGACAATCCCTGAAATGGCTTCTCCCTAAGACATAGAATCTTGAATGAGTCGGTTTCTTTGAGAGGCGAGTTCGATCCCTGATGCTATTTAATAACCACCGGGTAGAGTGGATGATGCACGGTAACACGTCTGGATCCTAAGTCCTCCTCACATTAGTGTGGAAATTAGGAAATGGAGGTACTAGATCAGGTGTCGTCTTCGTCACTTTATCGAGGTTTAAAATTACACGATCCTTCGCCAACAGCTATCGGGGTACTTCTAAGTGTGACGTTAATAATCAATCAGTCGATCAATTAGCATGATTGCAAGCAAATTTTATTGTGACTGTCGTGAATGGAGATTGGCTTGATAGATCCAAACATTTTTTGAGTGAGCTTGGTATCCGATGTGAAAGTTTGGAGAGTCGGTTGCCAACTCAAGTGTCATTATCTTCACTTAGCCATGTTTCAAAATAATGAAGTCTGTAACCAATAGCCCTCGATTGGCTTGAACGTGTGACATTAATAATACAATTAAATAACTGGTGATTAATAGGTAGATTGGTGAGTGAAAATTTAGAAAAACCATTATGTATTATACACTCAGTTAAAAAACAGTTTTCTTGAAATTGCATTTAAGAATTATAAAGATTCTCTAGGAAGATATTTCTAAGCCGAATTAGAGCTCTTTGTAGAAAGAAGTAGCGAAACGGCTTCACCCAAATGTTGGCATTTGTTTTTAAATTGAAAGGGCTGTACTTTCTGTCTATTCCTTAAACATATATCACTACCAATTAATATATATATATATATATATAGAAATATAAAACTTATTTTAAGCCAATTCAAGAGCCCCTTAAGTATATATCGTTGATGATATTGTGGAGAACGATTCTGGAAAAACATATCTTTTTACATTGTCTATAATTAACGTTTCCAGTTTTTTTTCTGCTCGAAAAAGCAACCACATTGAATATGATTCGTAATTTTGACCCACGGTATGATGAGGAGTCTGTTTTTCGAAAAGAACTGAGGGGATTGTGATTGTTTTGTAATTTCGCACTGAGAAGCAACACAAGGGCTATTGTCGACAAACCTCATAATATTTAGCCTCGGTCAACTGACAGGGACGTCATCTGAACTGGCGTATTACTCTTGAATCTTCCACGCCATCCCAATGAGAGATCTTGGGACTTCGTCCAGATTTAACGTGCATCAACTCTACGATACAGCGAGTTTCATGTGGCATCAAGCCTTGATCCGACGACTGGATGAAACGGAAGTGTAACGACTCCCTTTCACAGCAGCACCAGAGGTTAAAATACTTTATTAACTAGCCTGATTAAACGTCTTTTGGCCTAGTTGGTTATAGCATGAAAATAAGCGATCAACTTTTCTTCGGACTCACTGGCCAGGGTTCGAATCAACGCTGCCACTTCGAGACCGCCACAAAAGCCAGTCAAGAGTCTGCCACCATTATCACTAGGCCTTAGCGGCCACGAAAAACTGGCAGAAAAGAATAAGAAGTAAAAGTCGTGATACCTACTACATAAATTCTCTTTTTGCATTAGTAAAAGATGTAAACATATTGAAACTAATTCAATTCTGCAGAGTGTAACATGTTTTGGAAACCACGAAATAGATTTTGGTCTAGTTTTATTAATGTTGCCATATTAGGAACACGAGGGCTACTGGCGAAGGACTTTGTAATTTTGAACCTCGGTCAAGTGACGAGGATGACACCGGAGCTGGCACCCCTACTTCTAACTTCCCTTTCTACTTACGTCAAATGGAGGACTTTTGGCTCCAACAGATTTAACGTGCATCAGCCTCGGCAACACGGTGGGTCTTTTGTGGCCAAGGCACGAACCCGCAACTCAGCAAAAATCCCCGACCTTAAGTCTGAAACCATGACCCGTAGGCTACGGCAGCCACAACCGAGAGATAGAATGAAACTAATCAGGATATTAACTCCAAACTTGGTCGAGAGTAAATTAGTGATATTTGCTAGCAGTAAGATAGTGACATTTTTTAAGCATTCTTAACATAAGAAAATAAATCAAAAATGTAATTAATCCTAGCAAAAAGCTCTCTTCACTTAGCTGTCGAGATCACAAGTCTTCCCTGTGGTGTAGTGGGGAAGTTTGGATATATAGTACCAATGCACAAGAAGAAAAGCTCTACTTCAGTTAATCATAAAATTATGCTCGAGGTTTCATATTCTCCCGAGGTGCGGTGGAGAAGTTGGAAGAGGGAGGTATTAGTTCAAGTGTCGTCCTCGGCATTTAATCAAAGTTCAAAATTATCAGATCCATTGCCAATAGCCACCGTATCTCTTCTAAATCACGGAACATTCAGGCTATCAAACCAGCCATTTTATTCGTGTTATCGGTAGCATAGTGGTTATGGTTTCAGATTCTTGGCAGGCGGTTTTCGTTAAGTCGTGGGTCCGAGTCTTGACCACTAAAGACCCGCCTTGTAGCTGGGGCTGATGCAAGTTAAATCTATCAAAACTCACAGTCCTCCAGTTGGCGTAATCTTTTGATTATGTGCGGTGTACTGTAATTGTTTTTTAACGTCATATAAAGAATATAGAAGAGAGCTATTGGTGACGTAAGGCTGAGCATCTGTTAGGTAACGAGGGCGAAGCCTGAACAGGTGCCTTCTTTAAGCATCCCCACCACGCTAACGGGATGACACGAGGCATCAACAGATTTAACCTTTAGAGGCCGGGCGGTCGCGTTCGCGACCAAAAGGAACAGTATCTTAAAGGACGGGGTTGGTCGTGAAATCGACCAAGGAGTTCCTTCCCCTCGTAACAGCTTTCGAAACGCTGTAGAGCTCGTAAATGCCAATCACTTTACCACCCCTCTTTGTATTCGGAGGTTTTAGTGATAGACCGCCTTTGTACACGCTTCTCGAATAATCCCTTTTTTTCTCCCTTTTTGTGATTTTGAATTGCAATATTTTACTTTAACTTGAAGTATTTTGTAACAGAAATAATTTCGAACATTTTTTTTAATATATCACAGACTAATAACTTCATTTTACTTGAAATAAAATGATTTATTTTTCTCAATTTGATATTTTATTATCATTTTGAGCAAATTTTTTACGAGTATAAAAATTTGACGTAATCTATGAAAATATTATTAACAGTACAAAATGTGAGAATTGATATGCTCAATTTTTCATATAAAATTTAAATAAAAAATTTTAATTTCTCTTAAGCAAACAGTTTGTATTATTTCTATTTTTTTGTGCTAAATATTATACCTAAAATAATAATTTTTTTTTACTGTAAGAATAAATAATTAATGAATTATTTTATATCGTACACATCTCATTATTTGGAAATAATTTTTTTTTCTTCTGATTTATATTAATCTTTTTATGTTATTGTTCGAGTTAGTAGTTTTAGAAGAAATGCATGTTGTATAAAAATGTTATCGTGAAAAATTTTATGAATTTAAGAGATATTTTTAACATAAAGCAATTTCTTTTACTTTGATTGCATAAAGTAGGATAATTTCATATTTGCATAATGCAAAAGAAAACAGATATTACCAGCACAGATAAAAACCATACTTAAAAGTTGTTCAGCTTATTATTTCTATTATCAATTAAGACTGTAAAACTACTTAAAAAATTATTTGTAATCTATAATGCAATTTGCGGACAATTTACACATAAGTAAGTATCCACAATTTGTTTTAACATTAGAGAAACTTACTGAAATTATTAACTGATATTAGAATTATAGAATGACAATTTTAATGTTTTCATATAAACACATTATGTTCAATTACATTGCGCAAATTTATGAGCTTTAATTATTACATTGACTATTGGTGTCTTTTTACAAACCTGAGTTGAGCAATTTTGTAATATTATAAGAAAATAATTTTTTCACTATATATGGATACACATAAAATATGCATTCCAGAAAGAAAGAAAAAACTTCATCTTTAAATAAATAATTAATTAAATTTTTTACTATTTTCAAGATATTATAATGTTTTAAAATTTTCACCACAGTGAATTTTAATATTTTTAAGTTATCTTTTTCTTAATTTCTTAGAATCATTTTTCACAATTCTATGTGCGGATTTGGTTCTAATACTAACATTTACATTTTTGCAATTATTTTTTTTCTATCAGTTGCTACGAAAAACAGTAAAAAGAATTGTTACATCTAATTTTGAAGGTTGTTTTTAAAAAAGAACTATTTTTCAAAATCCTTATTGCATGCGTAGAATAAATTCGATATCTTATATTTTTTTATAAAAAAGACTTGGAATTGTAAATGCATGGTGTCGTGAAAAAGATAAAAAGAATAAAAAAAATTTAAAGGTCAATGAAATAAAATGGCGCATTCTATGAAAGAAAATTAAAATAGTACGCTGGAACTATGAAAGTTTGTAAATATATTTTAAAAGTTCTATATTTAAAAAAAGGGTATATAATTTTTTTACATGCTCTCATTTTAGGGAACTGTTTTCCCATAAGTTAGTATGAATAAGTAATTCAAAAATAGTAGAAATATATTTTGAAATAGAATTCAACTCATCCTTGTTCGATAATTTCTTTTCATTATAGCGGTGGGAAATAAAATTTTTATCAAAAGTTTTAATTACAAACATAAAACACTGTAACCACACACTCAAGAAAAAAAAAAGAATATTTTGAGTTATACTCTAATAACAATATTCGAAAAAGGAAAATAATTTTTTTTTGTAACAAAATTAAAACATGTACCGAATAAAGTGAGTGTTAGAAAATACAATGCTCCGTTGAATGAGTGCTGAAATTATTAAAATTGTTTAAAATTAGTTTAAAAAAAAAAAACCTTAAGTTTTTAAATATATGTTTGGGACAATTTTTTTTGAAAGCGTTTTTCACTAGCCTCTTGCAAGAAAGGCTTTTTTTAATTTGATTAAAAACTGTCTTTTGTCAACAACGAATCTAGTAAAATTTTTCGGCAATCATTTTCATTAAAATTGTAGCAGCTAAAAAGATTCAGAATTCAAAGCTAGCTCGAAAACAATTTTTTGCTTTGTTCGAGAATGAAAAGATAAAAACATTTTTGGAAATATCAAACTGGCAGAAATTGTTTTCTTTAATCTTAAATATTTTTGTTTCCAGGTCACTATACCTATTTATTTTATGAAATAAATGATGGATTTTTTATAGAATAATTATAATAAGGGGACTTTAGCAAGGTTTCCTCCCCGATCCCCAATAGTTTTAGCTTCTCCTCTAACAGTATTACACTTTGTAATAAAAGAAATGTTACTGAATTGAATTATTTTCTTTCTTTATTTATTTTGATTATTACTATTTTCACTTCTTATCACTAAAAATCTGAGTATTACTCTTTTAATTTTTGGTGCATTAGATTGAAAAATATTCCTTAAATTCTAAGAGTAATACTCATATTTGTGAGTATTACTCTTAGTGTTCAGACATAGAGTATTACTCTCTTTTATACATAATTTCCGTATAATGCTAATGTTATTGAAACTATACATGAAAAATAAGCATTTAAGCTCATCACGAATAACGTTTTATGAGGAAAAAAAAAATGTAAGATTTTTCTTAAGAATAATATACATATTTTATTAATTATAATTTGGTAAGAAACAATTTCTATTGGCTCAGTAATATAACTGTCAAAAAGCACAACTGATTTTTTTTAAAAAAAATATAACATTTATTGACTTTTAGATTATCGATGCTTATAAATAATCTTTAAACTTAAATTTATTTAATGTACATTTGCTCTTCATTAGCATATAATGTGAATGTCCCTTCACGGATATTTATTTCGAGTTTCAGAGAATTAAACAATATTAAAACAATTGATCGTTGATTTGGCGGTCGTGGTATTCTAGTGATAACGGTCGCAAACCCGTGGCAGACAGTTTTCGTCGAGTTGCGGGTTCGAGCCTTGATGCCACTAAAGACCCACTGTGTATTCGAGATTGATACACATAAATTCTGTCAAGGTTCAAAGTCCTCCTGTTGGCGTGGTGTGGAAGTTAGGAGAGGGAGGTGCCAGCTCAAGTGTCATCCTCTTCACATGACCGAGGTTCAAAATTACGTGGTTTGCAACTAATAGTTTAAGTGTTGCTTCTAGTACGACGTTAATAAAACTAATCAATCAACTGTCGTTGATTTGAGAAAATCGGAATTTAATCGAAAATCTATCACATTGATATATTCTCAATATTTTTCTTTTCTTTTCGATTAATCATTTTGATTATAAAGGATAATATTTATCTAAATTTTCTAACGGTTATATTATTATATATTTCTTGAAGAACTTCAACCGTAATTTCAAACTAAACATTTCAGAATATGTTACATGGATGGCTTTGATATATATAAAATAAATTTATAATATTTGTAAATTTTTAATGTATTTAATAAAGATTATAAAATTTAAATATGTTTTCATGCTACATACTTTTAAACATGTTTTTGAATATTTGATCTTTGAATAAATGAAATAAATATTTATTTTTTTAATGTAGTATTTTATATTAAATTCAGAGTAAAAGTTTCAAGCAAAAGAAATATTGCTGGAATAGTTAAAATGTTCCAAATTAATACAGATATTATTAAATTCGATAAAAATTAAAACAATACAAGACTTTTTTTTTCCATTACTGATTTATTTCTGTTATTAATTCAGATTAATAGAAAATATTACAAATTTTTTTAATAATTTCAACATTTTCCTTAATTATTCAAAAGAATTACAAATTTATTCAGATTTTTAGATGCTAAAAGCATATTCACACTTCCTAAATAATTAGAGGAGAATTTTTGTGTGTATAAATAGATAATTCATATTGTTTATGTATTAAAATTTGAATTGGTATATAATATAATTTGATAATTATATCATGTAACGGGGTTGTCTTCACTGCCGGCTATAAATATTGCTAAATAAAATAATTATACTAGATCTTTCCGGATTATTGTATATGAATAGAATAATGTTCTGCATGAAAATTCTAATTTTGATACTAAGAATAATACAAGGAAATTGTAGGAAAAAAAATTGCTTCAATTTTCAGAACATCTTTCCCAAAGTTTCTTGAAATGGAAACGGACAAATAACAGCAAAGCGGCTTTCAGAGGGAACTTCCCCTAAAAAAGGGAGACTCATTGGTTGTTAGGGATTTCTTGGAATTCAAACATCCCCACTGCACAGCAGGTTCAAACATTCAATTTGGTCCTTTTGTCGGACGACACTTAAAAATGTCAATCATTGACGAGAAAGGGGGTAAGTAATGTAGTAAAAACACCCGTCCTTATCAGGACTTCCTTCTCGAAAGTGCCCGTCCTCAAAAGGTTAACGTGCATCAGCCCAGCACGGCTTGTTTTTAGTGGCATCATGATGGAGATGGTCAGTTTAGGTGGTAGCTATATGGACCCTTATTTTTTTCTTCTTATATTTCACATCACCACAAGCAAAGATTTTGTGGTCCACGTTAACATGCTTCATCGTGCGATGGTCCATTGATCGAATCGTAAGTCGAATCTTCAAGACATGCATTTGGTGATCATCACGCTTAATATGATATGATGTGATTCATAGAATAACTGGTTAATAGGACGCCTGATTCCCTAAATGTTTTCTTTACTTTTTGAAATACTACTATTATATTAACTAAGCATTATTTACATTAAAACATGGCTTTAGTTCTGTGGGTAGCTTGAATATTTACATTTACTTCGCAATTAAAAACTTAAAATAATAATTGTTACTAATTACTTTTAATGACTTTCTACACTTTAAAAGAATTGATTGCAAATGATCTTTTTTAAAGCTTTCTATTAAAAGTATAAATTTTGTGGAAACATTCAGTTATAAGAATTAAAATGAATTGAAATGACTTTTTAAAACTTTTATTTATCATTCTATTGAAAGAACTTTCGGCAAGCATTTTTGTGTAAACAGTATCTACGTTTTCTACTTATAATATATAACCGACCCTTGTAATAATGGTAATTAAATACAGACTCGTATCAAACTGCTCTGTCAGATATGAAAACTTGAAACAAAATGATGTTTTTTATAAATAGTGGAATTCAACAACGTCGACATCACAAATCATACTGTATCTTTCTTAGAAACTAATGAAGAACTGCTTATCAGGATACTCAAGGCACATTCCAGCAATAAAGTACATATTGGACACTGTTGAAAGCCCTGTCAGACTTTAAATAAAGTGTGCTGCATAGTATCAGCTATATCTAGAGATTTGTTACGGCTGGCAACACTACGCAGTTAAAAACAGTCTTGTATAATAAAGGAAACTAAATCTTTTTCTACTTCAAACAGACATACAGTGGCACAAACAATTGAGGATACACCTTACTTTTACTTGATAAATCCAACTTTCAATCAAAATAACACCTTAACCAGAAGTGCAAACGAATTTTTATTCTTAGACATAACAAAAGGTTTAATTAACAGTAAAAATAAAGAAAAATCAACGACAAAATTCTAAAATAAAACTTTTTAGAGGCATTTCAAATAAACATAAGCAGATTCTTACCTCAAAAAATTGAGGATACACAAATGAAATTTTTGTTAAACTACCACTTGATTTCTTTTTGCTTGCTACTAATAATCTAAGTTTGGGAAATTTTATCCTAAACTTTTTCAACTGTTATTTCTGTCTTTTGAAGTTGGTTATGAGAATATAAAGCTGTAATTTTAAATGGAAAATGGCTCCTCGGAAAGAGACTAGTATTGATGTAAGAAAATTTATATAAAGGTTATTTAAGAAGGGAAAATCTTATCGTGAAATAGCTGAAATTGTCGGTAAAAGTCACTCATGTGTCCAGAAAATCATTGGGAAATTTAAACGCGATGGATTAATTCAAAATAAGAGTGGAAGAGGAAGGAAAAGTATTCTGAGTGATGTAGCTAAAAGGAAAATTTTAAAAGATATCAAGATTAATCCTAAACTGAGTGCAGTCAAACTAGCTACAGAAACTTCTCGAATAATCTGCAGAAGTGTAAGTGCTGAAACTGTGAGAAATGTGATTAGACATGCTGGATATAGCAGTCGAGTAGCTAGAAAGAAACCTTTCATAAGCTTACAAAATCAGAAAAAGCGTTTGGAGTTTGCAAAAACTCATCAGTTGAAGACAGAAAACTTTTGGAAGAAAGTTATATTTAGTGATGAAAGTAAATTCAACATTTTTGGAAGCGATGGTCGTCACACCGTTTGGAGAAAGCCGAACACCACTTTGGATCCAAAAAATTTACGTCCTACAGTTAAACATGGTGGTGGCTCCGTCATGGTTTGGGGTTGTATGGCTGCAAATGGGGTAGGAAATTTAGTTTTTATAGATGGTATAATGGATCATAAGCTTTATATAGACATACTCCGCAACAATCTTAAAGAAAGTGCACAAAAATTGGGTTTAGATGGAAATTTTATATTTCAGCACGACAACGACCCCAAACACACGGCACGTAATGTCAAAATGTGGTGTCTTTTTCATTGTAAACAGCAATTGCACACACTGCCCCAGTCCCCTGACATTAATGTCATAGAAAATTTGTGGGCCACACTAGAAACAGCGGTTCAAAAACACCAGATTAGAAACAAAGCCCATTTAAAGCAAGTGTTACAAGAAGAATGGGATAAAATATCTCCAGATACCACTAAAAAATTGGTCGAATCGGTACCAAGACGTTTGGAGGACATTATAAAAGCCAAAGGACATGCAACAAAATACTGATACTGTCTATGCATGTAATATATCGAAAAAATTTCATTGGTGTATCCTTAATTTTTTGAGGTAAAGATCTGCCTATGTTTACTTCAAATATTTGTGAAACTTTTAATTTTAGATATTTTTTTTGTTGATTTTCGTTATTTTTACTGTAAATTAACCCTTTTATTACGTGTAAAAGTAAAAATACGTCTTCTATTCTAGTTAATGTGTTATTTTCATTAAAAGTTGGATTTATCAAGTGAAAGTAAGGTGTATCCTCAATTGTTTGAGCCACTGTAGGTGTGTAAGCCACATTAAGAAGAATGAGAAAACAAATATAACTCGTTACTTATATATCTACTTAAAAACAAATGAATTGATGATTAAGGAACTGCACGCAACCTTATTATCTGCAATTGTCTATCAAAGATAATTATCATTGTTTATTAATCGAGAAAGTTTTTATCAAAAAAAGTTCAGAAGAAAAATGTCGCTGAACTTCATTAATATCGAAATATTGTATCATTAGAAGAACATTTCAAATTTTATCCAGGTACATCGCTTATTTTAGTAACAAATAAAACGTTTGACTATATCCGTATTTAATTAATTTTTTTTGAACATAATAAAATCATAAAATCTAGTGTTAATGAAACATTTATCGAACTTATTGTCAAAGAGAAACTATGATGACACGCTTTTGAATGAATAGAAGATAAACACCATTTTTTTATTCGTTTTCTTTTACGCAATGAGCATAAAAGTACCAAAACATATGATAAATAGTAAGATGCTGAAATTAAGACTCCTTGTTTTTGGAGCATATATTTCTTAAATTTCACTCTAAAAAAAGACGCACCAAGAAGGAGTTGTCCTATGGAGACAAAAATTGGCGGAAAGGAAAATTATGTACATAACAGGAAATAATTAAAATTTTAGAAAAATTGAATGATTTATTTTAAAGTTACATAGTTACAAAGTAACGAGCTCAATAAGATGTTGACCCACCTCTAGCCTGGATGCAAGCTGCCACACGACTTGGCATAGAGTGATAAAGCTCCCTGATTATCTCCAGTGGGATTTCTTGCCAAATTTCCTCCAATTGTCGGGCGAAGTCATCAACATTCCCTGGTCGATGCAGTCGCCTTCCCATCATACCCCAGAATTGCTCAATTGGAGACAGATCTGGCAGGCCAACGAAGTGTTTGACAAGCTGTGAGACAGTTCATACCAACAAGTGCCGTATGTGGTCTGGCATTATCTTGGTGAAAAATAAGGCCACTGTAATGCAAAAGGAACTGTAGCAAAACAGGTCTCAGAATACCGCTGTGCTGTAAGTGTGCCTTTAATGATGACTATAGTGGTCCGGCTATCAAGGGAAATGGCACCAAAGACCATAACTCCAGCCCATAGCAACACGTGCCGTATGTGGTCTAGCATTATCTTGCTGAAAAATAAAACCAGGGTACTGCAAAAGGAACGGTAGCAAAACAGGTCTCGGAATCTTGTTGAAGTACCACTCTTCTGTAAGTTTGCCTCTTATGACGACCATAGTGGTTCGGCTATCAAAAGAAATGGCACCCCAGTCCATAACTTCTAGTTCAGAGAATGTGGGGCATGCAATAGTGAAAGCAGAATTGGCACGCGAGGACTTCTAAAATTGCGTCAGTATCGTTATTTAATAGCCACGCCTCTTATATGTTGCATATAATTGAAATCGCCCAATGATTCTTATACATCTCGTAACTAAGCAAAAGAAGTGTGAAAGGAGAATACAAGTAGTAGGTTGTATGTAATACGACTCACCTCGTGCATCTTGTAAATTGTAAATACCCCTTATTTGCACTTACATACATCTATAGATACAATGATGTAAACCTCATATTACGTAAAACGATTATAAAAATCTTCTAGGAATGTCACCAATAGGGGAGATAGTCATTGCTTATTAGGCTAAGACCCCTTTTTCTAGTGAACTGTTTTTGTTTTGACGCATTAATCGCCATCCTTATTATTAGTGGACGCTTCAACATTTACCCCCCGACTTGACACTACATCTCATCCTTCTATCCTAGATATAGAAATGCTTTAAAGGGATCAGCCTATATCGGTCTTCTCTCTCAGAATGAGCTTGTTGTTACCCAGTTGAGACTATGCTATACGATGCAGATGAAGGATTTGTTGCAGTATCAGATTGTAATACAGACTTACTAATTTAGCGGTATTTTACTTAAATATAAATAAAATTACTTTATCAACGCCAAATCATTTTATTCAACAACTCTCGTTATCGTTTTTCACAAACGCTGGTTATATCAAAATTAAAACTGTTGCCAACTCCGTAATGTAAAGAAAAATGTTACAAAAAGTTAAGCAAATATGATTTTAACAATCATTTATAAAGTAATATTTACGATTATTAAAATATTTGAATTAAAGTTTTCCAATATTTACGTTTTGTATCCTTTAGCAAAAGCTGATATTTTCCAATTGTTAAATTACTTGATATTGAATAAGAAGAAAAGGGAGAATCCCAATAGTAGCCTCATCCTTAACCTTACCTCCATAATGTATGATGGCCGGAAAATACTGACTCCGTGGCCGGTGTTGTTTCCGTTAGTAGTGGGCTCGCATCTCATTTCACTAACCACTCGCGCCGTGATGTACGTTCAAACTGACTGATATAAATCCTCCCAGTGGTGTCGCGGGAAGTTTGACAGGGAATTATCAACTGGATTTTTTTGTCCTGAATCATTCAACCACGAAGGTTCAAAAAAAATACAGAGATTCTTTAATTGCCATCATTGTTGTTTCTGGTAGTGACTTTAATACACATTCGGTCAGTCATTTGATGTTGTATGCATCTTCTCTCATATTATGTTTTCATTGAGTTCAGTTAATTGTTATACCGTAGTGGTTGGATTGAACATAATTCGTTGTGTTACGTTGTATAAACGTGTTTTTTCGAGAGTAAAATGCTAAATTTGAGACTTAAAGACATCAACACACCAGAGTTTTGAAAATAGTAACATATCTTTTTCATCACGTATGAAATAGATTGAGTTCAAAGTACTACAAATTTTATTCCGACTCTCTTGCTTCTCATTATCATCAATAAATCAAACCTTCATGCTTTGGAATATAAGACTTGTTTAGTATATATTAAACAAAAGAATAAGTATTCAAACCTCAATAAGAAACTACCAAATGCTCTCAAAAAAATATTTTGTTAATAGAAGCACAACATAAAGGAAACACAATATTCATAATTAAATGTTATTTATATTTTTTGTTGTGCGTTTTCAGAGAAATACACTATTTTCGTAATTCATAAGACCCTTTAAATTTTCGACTTATTACAGTCAGAAGAAAGAAAATGCCCAAATCGGAATATATTTCCAAAGTTGGTACATTAGCCATCCATTCAAATATGCAAAATATAGCAAAGAAATTTCGAGATATGGGTTTAATATTTGTTTCTCATTCAAGATTACACCCATAAAATTACATTTTACTATAGCTCCATTTCCAAACGTAACTTTTTTATGTGGTGCATATGTTCTTTTGAAAATGGCTTTTTTCTTATGCAATTTGACATAAAAAAATACACAAGTTTTCGTAAAAGTACGCGTTGCCTTGCAATACACCGCGTACTTGCCACGCTGCCATCTGCTGCTGGCCTGCTCCCTTTCACCTTTTCGCTACCTGCTATGCCGTAGCCTTCGCCAACTTCGCCTTCAAATACGCGCCCGCTGGCAGCCGCCTTTTCGCCAGCCATGCCATTGCGGCTGCCATGCCGTACAGCGCGGCCGTTACCGTAGCTGCGTATACTGCCCGCACGCTTTACAGCGGTAGCCGTACTCGCGCCTTAGTGGCGCGCTGGTAGCAGCCATTTACATGGCTAAGGAAACCATAGCTTACTCGCTGATTTACGTTTTAGTCGCATTCCAACTCTCAATTGAAAATCTCTTGTATCTGGTTTACAGTCGACCATCGTCATCCACCTATACTGATGCCACAAAAAAAAATAACATCACTTTTCAGAAACCATTGCTTAATTTATGGTAGAAATAAATCATGTCTTTGGTATTTAAAATATATCCTGCTTTTAAATAAATAGCGTTTATTTAATCGATACATTGTTAACGCTGTATCCTATAAAAAGTTTTAGAATTTGTCATTTTTGTGGCCAAAATCCTTGAATAGTATGTGACTGCCGCAACGTGAGTAATGAATATGCCCATTCAGGATCGTGATCAAGTATAATGTGATCCAACGATTCACTCTTCGGCCACTGAATCGTGTTTGTGACAGATGTTTCGTGCCATCAGACCCATAATCACACTAGAGTGATTTCCAGAGTGGAACGTTTTATTTGAGTTTTAAAAGTCATCAGATGGCGGTTGGAAGTACATTATATAATTTTCAAATATCGTTCCACAGAGAGCGCTGGCTACGACATTTTGCCAGGCAAAGCTGGCAACATATACGCATTTCACTTTGCATGGCTGCTGGCTGCCTGCCGCCTGGTTCTGCCGCCGCCTGCCGCCACTGCCACTGCTGCCGCCAGTACCTTTGCCACATGGCACATGCAAAGCAAACGCTGCTGGCGCTGCGCACCGGCACCGCGTAAAGCGTACGCGCTTAACGCTGCAAAACAGCACGCTTTTTGCGCACGCGGCAGCCGGCGCATGCTGCGGCGGCAGAACAGGCGCGTACGCTGTAATCGTCTTCCTCACTTGGCCAAGATTCAAATGGACGAGGTCCATCGCCAATGTGACGATTTTATGCTGCTTCTAAGTGCAACGTGAATAAAATCCTCAGCATGTTGAAACAAGTACTTTTCTTTTCATCTAGCTTTTTTTATATAACTTTTGATTTGAAAGCATTCTTATGGCTTATTCAGATTACGACAAACTGTCTTTTCATCACAGTATCTAAAGTACTTAGAAACTCTTAAGCTAGAAACTATCTGACCTGAAGGCTGGTCGAACTCAAAATCTTCCCATTGTGGTGTGGCGGGGAAGTTCATTAGAGGAGGTGTCAGTTCGGGTGTGTCATCCTCGTCACTTGTCCGTGGCCTCGTACTGCTTTTCATTGTGACATGATAAACAATGAGCATCACTGACATCGTGATAGGGAGAATATTATACGAATGCTAGAATTATATATTTTTTAAAACTTTGAATAGTTCAAGGTTTTTTGTCAATTACCTTGTTCAGTTTTTTCTTTTATATTTCTCTTTTAACAATAGCGTCGCTATGTTTTATGGAAGGTTTATTTAGAAACATTAATGAACAGAAACTTGTATGCTGCATGAAACTTTTATTAAATGCAACTGGATTAGATTGCTCTTTCTATAATATCATAATTTGAATTTGATTCATACAATGTATTTCCTTCCTTTTTTGAACATTGTAGAGCATGCATTTCCTTTCAACTAACTTTTTGAGTCGCTGTTTGAATTGATAGTGTATCCCAATGGATGAAAGTGTATTAAATATAAAATTAAAACTTTCAAAATTAGCGACTACATTTTGATAAATTGAATTTTCGCAAAAGCAACTAGATCTGTACTAATTTAACTAAATATAGTATTAATTCAAAGTTTAGAAGTCAGAGAGAATGATTGGAAACTATAGACGAAGAAATTGTGCTTATAAATAAAAGTGGAAATGGTTACTTGATCATAGCC
Organism: Nephila pilipes; assembly: GCA_019974015.1. Lineage (NCBI taxonomy): Eukaryota > Metazoa > Arthropoda > Arachnida > Araneae > Nephilidae > Nephila > Nephila pilipes. The sequence continues at coordinate 25,713 of BMAW01121934.1, forward strand.
AAGAGAAAAAAATTGCATAAGATAATGAATCTGACACTAAGCCTCTAAATCTACTGTTGTTTATGAATCCATTGACTTCAGACCATATAAGTAATAAGTTATTATATTAGCATTAGATTCTTACATCAGGCATACATAGGAATAGTAGGCTAAAAGTATTGATTTTAAGTAAGATATAGAACAGAATAAAATAACTTGATTATCGTCACCTATATGACTTTCCAGTTCATTTATTTGATTCGGGAGTATTTTAAAGTATCTACACCTTTTAAAGCATGATTTTTTTTGGTTAAAAAGCTGATTTTTTTAATTTACCGTCCTTAGTAAGAGCTTGATTATTTAGCTTTTCAAGAATAGTTTTCAATTTTGTTTTCTATCTCTTTCTTGGGACTTGAGTTATAAATATTTTAGCAATAGTCTGTATCAGTTTTTTAGAACTGGAAGTAGCATTCGTTACCAGAAATTATGAACTAAATGTTTGTTTACGTGTATTTTTGCAATATCATACGAATCTTTTAATGGTGTAGTAATACAAAGAATGCAAAAGAGTTTTGTTTGAAAACTGTGAAATTGGGTGCATAGGATGCAGATATACAATTTTACGAGATGATATCAAAGGCTGTAAAGTCTTAAAATAAGCTGAACATTCTGGCTATTTCTGTAAATAGATACGAAACATTGCATAACGATTCAATCAGGATTCGGTGCCATAAAGCACCTGTGTATGTAAGCGTTGGAAAGTTTCAAAGGCCATGGGAAAGAAAATGATACTGTTAAGTAATTCGGAATGAAATTAGAGATTTACAAATCAGGGGTCTTTTAATGTTAAATCTGGCAATTAATTAAAGTAAGTTTCGGGTTGCTGAAATGTGGTAATAGCTTTTCTCAAAATCAAGATTTTCAAATTTTGCATCAGCACCAAAAATTATGCATATAATCTTATGAAGAATTTCATGGAATACTCTATGAAGATGTATTTGATTTGAACTACTTCAATGGTTATACCTTTATTGTGTTGTGTTTATTGCTTTGATAAAAATCATAGAATTATCACAAATTTTTTTGCAGTTTCTGTATGTTAAGTACAACTTCCACCATAAATATTTAATTATCGGTTTATAATTATGAGAGGTGCAAATCCCAAATATGATTCAATTATCATAATAAAATTATATAATTGTCTACTCTATTTAAATTTTAGTTTTGGTGTTTGCACAAGTGTCATTTTACTACTATTTCATGTATCTTTTGGCTAAAATGTTTAAAACTTTTAAATTTATACCCAATTCCATTTTATTTTAAGTTTGAAACCTTATCCTATAGTATAATACTTATAAAAAGTTATTTTTTCAATTATTTAAAGAAATTCTTTTCGAAGGAAATCGGATACAGAAAGGCAAAATAATATTATATAAAATTAGAGTTTGCTTATACGTTTTAATTTTATATTTACTCGACAAGCAATGTTCCTTATTTACATCACATTACAGATAAAAAAATTACAACATTTATAATACGCTGAAACTCTAACATTCTTGTGACAAGATGTTTGCACGAATACCTCAACCAAAATTAAGTTATGTAGTCGTAGTGACGTTTTTGAGTAGTTAGATCACTTACTCTCGTCAGTAAACTGGATTTATTGCAAATATTCAGCTAAAGAGCTTGCGTCTGATTCACTTGCAAGGATTGATCAGACAATGGTTTAGATATAGATGCTACTGTAACTCACTGAAGCTCCAGTTGCTGTTAATCTCTTCTTAAATTTTCTCATTACCTTTTCGAAATACAGATTCGAAAATTGATTTTCATAGAAGTCTCTCGGATTAATATAGTGGCACATCGCAATTCAAACTTAGTTCGTAGTTAATTCCGTCTGGTATTTCGAATCTCATTTCAGATTCAAAACCATTCCCTTCAAACAATTTAAAATTGATTTTGAAAACAAAAAAAATTAGGTTTTAAGGAGAAAGTAACATATTTTAAATTATATTTGAATAAAATTTAAAATATTAGAAATAAAATATATATGTGATATTCTTACCGAATCTTATTTAGAAATCTGGACATTTAAGAATAATGAGTTCCTTTCAAAATATGTTATTCCTTTATCATGATAAGGATTGAATGGGATATGTAACACATGGAAGCGTTGTTGTGAGGTTATACACCAGGAAGAAACCAAGAAGGCTCCGGAGATTCTGCTTTAAGGTTGTAAGACTTGAGTTGTAGCATCCATACAGCGACTTTGAATGCAGAAGTTGACAGTGTAGTTAAACAGCGCATGAAAGTTGGGTAAGTGGTAAGAAACCTCGCAGCCTTATACATGGCGGGGTAACCTTCGCTGCAAATTGCTTCCATTTCTGCCCATTTCTAGCCCGCCTTTTAAAAATACCCGTAGCTGCTGGCTACATTTAACGCTGGCTGCTGCATCGCTGCTTTGCTCCAGTAGCAAAAGCACCAGCATTACCATCCTTCGCTGCTGCCGCTTCAGCACGGTACGCACCTTTAACGCTGAGAACTTTGCCGTATGCCGCATCGGTTCATTTTAGCTTTAAAGTAGCTGGCTAACATTACCATTTGCAGAATATGCAGAACTGGGCGAGAAAAAATTGCCAGGCCTTGGTAAGGCTGGTACTGTCGCGCGGCGGCTTCCTTTGTTTCGGCCCAAGGCAGCCTGCCGCCTGCCATACTCTATATATATATATATAGACAATCAAACATCCATATTGCTATTATCTTCGTTAAAAAATTATGATTTGTATTTAGGAAGGAATTAATATTGGAAGGATTCGGGTAGAAATATTTTAGATCGACATCATTTCATGCAGAGACTTCGGTCATAAAATAGTTTTCTTCAGACTAGCATTGACAATAACATTTCCGAAAAAATATCGAGAAATCGTCATGGAACAAGGCTTAAAAATATATCATTATTTGAGATTTGGATCTGCATTTCTAGGTAAAATTGCTTTTTGTAACGTTTCACCGGATCTATGTATTCAATTCAAGAACAGTAAGAAGGCAACCACAAGAGTGATACTGCATTGCCTGACAATTACTTCACTAATGATATGTGCTCATCTCGAAACAGGTCGAATATTTCTGAAAAAGCCATGGCATTTTGGGACAGAGGTTTATTAAATGTTTTTCAATTAGAATAGCGGGTACTCAGTTCCATCCTGAATAGATTGTTTTGATAAAGAGGCAATGCAAAAGGCAAGTTGCTCAGGTATGTTATTCCCAGAAACATACTCTCTTGGTGAGAAATTGAATCACATGAAGCCGATGAAACTAAATATCTACGAAAATGGGGAGAAGAGGTTTTCAGAGGCATCTAGATTTGTTAATTCTACTGAATTGTGTAACAGGTGGAAAAAAAATTCAAACAAATTAGCCAGTTTAAAAGTATTTTCTCATTCATACTGAAGAAAAGAAATTTAAATGTGAAATATATTCTAAACAATTTTCAGCTAAGTTATTTTAAGCAACCTCTTTTAATTCATAAACAGGGAAAGAGAATTTAAAATGGAAGTATGTCATAGAAAATTTATTAGAAATTCAATTCATAAAAGGAAAGGGATTTGGATGTGAAATATGTCATAAAGGATTTTCCCAACAAATGGTATCTAAAATTCTGTTCTTAATCATAACAGAGAAAAAGTAATATGCAATATCAAAATCAGTTTACTTTTTGCTAAAAATAATATTACTAGAACCAGAATTTTTTGATAAAGTTTCTGAGAACATTTGCGAATGTGGTTTTTTTTTGAATGGAAATATCGACGTGCAAAAAAATTTTCAGAACAATATGGAGAACACAACATAAGAAAATCCCAATTAATGTGAATCTATTATGATGAAGTCAAATCCTGAATTCATTTACAAGTAATTGTCTAATCTCAGTGAAAAAAAATATTTAAATTGCAGTTATTATATATTTTGAATGAGTATTATTTTTAATATATTTTAATCATTTCAAATTTCATAATTCTCTAAATGATTTTCTGAACGAAATTGTATGTATACTTTGTATACAATTCTGTCTTCTTGAAATACAGGTTAATTGTAATATCTACCTTTAGTTCTATATGCTAACAATTTTAAAAGTGTCTTTTGAAAATAATTTTTTTCATATTTCTTGGTTTAATTCAATACTTTTTTCATTATTTTTATAATTTACGAATCTACAGTAAAAGTTATTATAATTTTTATGTGTTATATTTTCTTGTAGTTATTCAAGGTAATTAATTCAACTAATCTTTTCACAATAATAAAAATGCATATCTTTAGGAAGTTTAAATATGGATGTAGGATTTTTTATAAACTCTTATATTCATTCCGTTATGTGAAAATATTAATTCAGTTTATTCTCTTAAAAGATATTTAAGGCTTCAGTAAACTGAATCAAAAAGCCCTATTGTATATTCAAAGATTCTTAAATATTACATATTTTTTCTTGTATTTTCATGAGCTGTAATTTAAAAAAAAGTAAATGTCGTGGGTATATAAAAGTGGTTTTAATATTGTGCAGCAATACGAGAGTTATCTGATTTGGTTATTGCAATTTTAAACTTTAATGACGTGAAGAGTAAAACATTCTTTGTCTCTGAATTCGCTTCTGGCTTCCTCATAGCACCATCATTGGAAGGCTTAGAGCCTGAGAGTTGATTTAATGTGGAACTTTTTTGAAGATGAAGAAAGCTAAATTGTGTATATATATATTTTTTTATGGTTTCACAACTACTTTGAAAATATTTATTTAATTACTACAAATTGATCCACAAATACTTGTAATATTTCATTACAATCCCGATAAGTATAGTTTGCAATATGTTAAGATCAGTTATTTTTTATTTTCTATTCTTTCAAATGGTGGTATATAAATATTTTCTTAGAAAATACGTTCCAAAGGAAAAAAATACACAGCAAGTGTATTTTTCCTCTATATTAACTTTTCTTTTTCTTTATTTACCCATTTTTTTAAAAAGCATAAAATATACAAAATAGTTTTTACAAACGATTCACTCGAAACAAAATACATCTACTCTAAGTAATGCATTTCCTTTTTTCGTTCTTGTACAATCTTTTCTGTAATCCCAAATTTTTTGTTTCTTCCATCGTCTTTTGCATAATTTCCATTATAATAAATTTAATCACTCTTTCTAACTTATAATCTGTCAAAAAGGATGATATCTTCTAAATTGGAGTAGTAAATGGAGGCTGGTACGACGATGATGCTGTGAAATATTCCGGGCGAATCATCAATGAAACCGTAGAGTAGATATCGCATTCAGATCATATTATTTTCTTTTCGATGAGTTGGTCATTTTAAGATTCGATCTTTTTTTTTTTTTTTCAAATCTAGAAGAATGAAAAATCTAAAACAATAAAATTAAAACTTTGAACGGTAGGTGTACAATAATGGCAGTCGTAGTTTTATAATTGTCTGGATTCGACGATTCATGTCAAAAAAACGTTTTATGTCAAGACTGCCAGAATCTAGAACAGTAAACATTACTGCAAATACCGACAGTCTTAACAAAAGGCATTTTTTACGTACACCAGTCGGTCACGCTAAAACGTTTAACGTCAAGAGCCAGTGTCCGAATATCATATCACTTTCATCTGCCAGTCTTAAAAACATTTGCAAATGTAACTGAAAAAGTTTGAAATAAATAAAAAAAACAATCGTGCGCGCAATGAAACTCACTAAATAGAACTCTAAGGCCTTCAATCGTTCAATTGGAAATGGATAAACTTTTCCAAAATCCTCCAGTATTTACTAACAGAACAACCATAATTCAAAATTTAAATTTTATCACAAACAAAGATTGATATCAAAAACGCTAATATTCGAAATTTAAATTTTATTTCATCTAAACAAATATTATTATCGAAAACAGCAATATCGAACAGATAACAGTTGTACAATTTAACCAAACAACATATCGAAATAGATGGCGATATAAATGAACCTCGAAGACACGTGGCAATTATACAGTTTAGCTAAACATGAAAACATTCGTTTCTTAAAGAAAAATAATGATTGCTCGTTCACATATAAATATTGCTTGCAGTGGTCCGAAAGTTTATTCCAGACCTCGGTGGTATTTTCTTCTCTACCAGAGTGTCTTTCTCCAGTTGGAATTTTGTACACGTCCGCCGTTTCTCACCACGGCAATTTTTCCCAGTGGAAATACTTAATGCACATTTGGAATCGAAGTTTGTTTCTTACCCTACGTTGAGACGCCACCGGAAAATATACACAAATGGACGGCAATCAACAAACATATGGGTGAAACAGCACGTTCATAACATTGAGTTTCAATTTGGCGAATGGTATTAAAACTCCAGAAAGAATAGATTATCTCTGAAAAAAACTTTATCTGCAAAAAAAAAAACCAGCTTATTTGGAATTGGGGTGCTTAAGGCTCAGAGGCCGGAGACTTTTTTAAAAAAAAAAAAAAAAGATTCAAAATTCCAGTGCTGAACGTTGAACTCATTGTGGAGTAATGTGCCTGATTCAATCAATGCTACTGGTACCGATGCTAGCATTAATTTTCAATACACGCACTGCCATGCAACAAAATTCCATGAAAACAATGATGAATTGAGGTGCAGTGTATGTATTCAGACTATTTTCGTAAATTTTAGAGAGAGAGAGAGAGAGAGGTTCAATCCTATCATCACGCACTCGAATGGGTGCAAAATTTTAAAAATATTTCTACCCAGTGGTTTTAAAATCAGCTACATCTTGATGTGTAACAATTTTAGATATTTCTCGAGTGGGAAAAGTTAGAAGTTGACTATTTCGAAACACTGGAACCATGAAGAATTAGTAATTGCATGCGTAGAGATAAAATTTTTTTTAAAATTTTTTATCTAAAATAGAACTATTTATCTTTTATACATTGAAGTTGATAACACAGAATCACCTTGAAATTCATAATTCATCATGGTTCAATTTTGAGTAATTATCACTATTTGATTTTACGTATAATTTTATGGGACGTTATAATTACTTTACTTGAAAAATAAAGAAACAAAATAAAAGAAAAAAAAAAAAAAAAAAAAAAAACAAAGTAGTCCTGTTGTTCTCTCTAAAACTGCATTTGACTCAGTGCCGTTGCTACCGACCTTCGTATCAATTACCACTTGATCGAACGGTTAAATCCGATTCCATCATCAGCCTCAGTCTTGTACGTGGCAGCATGAGAAAATTACCCATGTTTTTTACTGATTTCATGTAGTTCATAACACTACTTTAGCGACTTTGTATATTCCATTATTTTACTCAAATGCATTTTACACACATTTGTATAAAATGCATTAATACCCTCCATCGATATAAGTTCACTTATAAACTTTGTTCTATATTTACTTGTTGTGATTTATGGTTTCAGGGAGCTATAATGGAACTTCAGTGAAACAGACAATATAGAAAGAGACAAATTACAATTTCAGAATGAAAAAAATGAAAACTCATCAGATCCAGCAGGTCTAATGATACAACATT
>BMAW01121938.1:15118-32845 GCA_019974015.1 Nephila pilipes
ATATATATATATATATATATATATATATATATATATATGCATATATCAAAATAGTAATTATTTCTAAGTATATTATATCTTAATTATATTTACTTTCCATACAAAAGACATCCAGATTAAGAAAATACATTAGCTCGATTGCCTTCAAATGTTTTAACATTTAAAGTTAAATTTATCTCATTTTTAATTTAATTTTTGAAGAAAATTGTAAAGTTATTTGAGTTACCAATTGTAATATATGATGTAACAGGATCAAATTTAAAATAAAAAGGAACAGTAGGAAAAAGACAACAGAACAATTATATTTTGTAAAGACATTTTCTAAAAATTCAGTTCTGTTATATTTTTACAACAGTTTGACATGTACATGCAAGGACAACATAAAATGAAACATACGATAACTCTTTTATATGTTAAGGGAAAGTAAATAAGGACTTTAAACATAGGAAAACTTTATTTAAAAACATTTTTTACGTGCATTTTTCTGCCTTTAAAATAAATATGTAAAACAACTTAAAAAAAACTTATTTTCGTAAAAGAAAATCATAAATACTCGCAATAAGAATGTTTTAGAATTAAATTTTTATACAGTAATACCTCCCGATAAGGAAACCCCACATAGGTATTTATTTGAATTTGAAGTTAATGAAAACTCTTAATTTAAAAAGTTAAATTATAGCAAAAATGCATTAAATGAGCAAAAGAGTTATGTACTTTCAAAAATTTATTTTAAGTAATTCGTTACACGAGTTTGTTTGAAAGTCTGTGCATTGCAAGCATTTTTTTTTCCAAGTGGATATTAAAGTCACTGTTAATGGTTCTTCCTTATAACCAATTATTTTATAGAATTGTTTTTATTATGGCGTATTTTAAGGCTTCTGAATAGATTTTTATTTCACACTTTTCATCTGGCTTTTCTTCGTCTTCCTCGCTGCTTCCCAAGCTATTTTGTTTATCAACATCAGTTGGAATATAAGATTTTATGTTATCGTTGGTGTCTTCACTACACAGGTTTTCAACGATTACTAAATATTCTTGCCTTTGAGCACTCCTGCTGATTTAGACAAATTGAACCAATTCATTTTCATCAGTACTGTTTTCGAGTCGGGCACTCGAAACTGGAATTTCAGAGCCTGCTTCCCATTGGTTCCTGTATTTGATTGCCTTGAAACTTACTAGCACTGCTTCCTTCCCCTACTATGAACTGTGAAAAAAATAAATGGATTTTGAATTCTATGCATACGAAATATCATTTTGATTGCCCAAGAACTTGCTTTTTCCCAGTATATTATTTCCCATTTCTCTACGGAAAAGCAGTTTTAACAAGAGAGGAACGAACGTTTCCTTGTATTGTGTGTTCCTTTGTCTTAAAGCTTCCGTCTACCCGCCATTTTGATATCGTCAGCTCCATGTTAATTCTCTTGAAAAATATTTAAAAATATTTTTCAAAAATCGGAGAAAAAAGTAATTCCACAGAAGCATTCATTATTTTTTGCTGTATCAGATGCTCTTCATTGCATTGAAACAGATGAAATAGTAAAGATGTGGGAATTAAAGTCAAAATTCCATAGAATTAACATTGAGATGACGATATCAAAATGACGGGTAGATGGGAGCCTTAAAGCTATCTTTCACTGAGCACAAACTTGACTTTGAAACCTGTAAAGGTTATTAACAAAGCGCGTTTCGATTTTTATTCATATTTCTTTACTTCTATCTTATTTTTGAAGCTTTTCTTCGGTGTCCCTTAAACAGATTGTCCCTTAATAAGCGCATTAATGTCCCTCTATTCAAAGGGACCATCAGAATTGTCCCTTAAATAAAGATGTCCCTTATTCGGAAGCGTCTCTTATGGGAGGTGCTGCCATACACAATCTTTTTTTTTCCTCCACAAGACAGCCAGTGCAGAGAATTGTATGAAATCTGTCAATATACGGGATGAAGCCCCATAACTATTTTTTTTTTAAAAAAAAACTAAATAGTTTGTAATAATAAAATGAGTAATTCTTTTTCCAATTATAGATTGTACAATTTTTTCGAGTAGACAGAGATTTTGTTCTTGTTTTTATTACAGTTATATTAGCGGGAAAAATATATTTACTAAGATAAATCTTATTTTTTTAACAGATGAAGGCATTGATGAAAAAAGTTTCGTTTTATTAGAGAATGAGATGTTGAAATCTGCTATTCCTAAAGCTAGCCATTGATTGAAGTTTAAAATGATCTAAATTCTCTTATTCAAACTACTAATTTTTCTTTTGAACCTATCTCCGATTCTGCTGCCCCTCTTTGTAATTCTGATGTCACTTTTTCTAATCCTATTGCTATTCCTACTGCATTTGTTGATCCCTTTACTATTCTTCCCAATGCTCTCTGTAATATTTCCGATTCTGATATTTCTAGTGTTAAAACTAATAGTTCCTATAATCAATGTAACATTGTACATGATCTTTCTTTAAATGATTCTGAATCACTTTCCTCTAATACTCCTATTCCACTATCCTCTCCTTTATCAATATCTGGCCAGAAAAAAAAAATTAATAATGGGGAGATAACCAAATTGAAGCTCCCCGTTATTTTTGCTCAGTTAGAAGAGGGTGATCCATCCAACATCAATTTTCTGCAAAAAATATCGTATTAATCGACTGTTAAAACATATACAGAAAATTATAGCTTTAGGTTTACCATCAAAAATAAGCTTGACTTAGCAAAAGCCATTTCCAGTTTTGAAAGGATCAGACGGTGAAGGCTTTGAAAGTAATTTCTTAGGAAGTTATTATATTTCCTTAATAAAGTTTTCATGTTTTGGAGGTGAGGAATGAAAGATACTGGGCTGCAGCTACAAGCTGAATGAAATTCATTGATATCTATGTCTTTGACTGACTGGTCAAGTTTTCTGTGTTTTATTACATTCGAAATGTTTTTTTTAAACTTTTGTAGTTAAAATTTTACAATTCAAAATTGTTTGCATGAGACTTTTGTCATTAAAAATGCACTATTTTTAGTTATTAATATCATTCACTGCTTCGCTATAGTTAAATATGTTTTGTTTGGATAGTTTTCAGCCTAGCATGCATTTTGTGTAGCTGTTAAGCATGTAATCTGATATCTATAAGTAAAAGTTCAATTCTCAGTTTCGTAATTAAGACATAGTAAATTATGTGCTAGTTTTGTACTAAAGTTAACATTATCTAGTGCATCTAGTATCTTCAGTAGACATCGGAATATTCGGATTAACTTGTAATCTCCAATGATAGTTCATAATATCTGTTTCAGCAATGTGCTTGAAATTAACTCAATTTTGCTTCAAACAAAAGAAATTGGGTAATGTAAGTAAGCATTTTTATAGCTCTAGAGACTCTGCTTTGTGTAATATCCAAGATGGATTTTATTACTTTTCTAATCCAACTTTTACAGCCATAGATACAATTATAAATGAGCTATATGTAGATGAGGCTGAATTAGTATATCCTCTGGGATCATATACTGGTATACATAAGTTAGAATTTGTCTATTTCACAATTACGGATCTATCCGTGTCCCTGCAGACATCTTTAGATTCACTTTTCTTAGCAAATGTTCATTCTTCTTTAGATGTTGAAAAATACAAGTATAAAGTAATTTTTGAGCCCCTTATTCAAGATTTGAAACAACTTTTAGACCAAGGTATTCAATTTCAAGGAAATGCATATAAAACTTTACACTTTGGAAACTTTTAGGTGGTAATTTAGGGTTAACAAAGTTGTTTGGATTTGTTGAGTTTTTTCCCCTGCCTCTTATTGTTGTAGTTTTTGCTTTGTTCATAAATATATAATGCAGAAAATCATCAAGGAGGATAACAATTTATTGCACCATAAAGTTGGACATGATGCATATGTTAGGGATGTCGATGAAAATATATCAGCTGTAATGTGTGGTGTTAAAAACGACTGCCCTTTTAATGAATAAGGCTACTGGCACTTAACTAGCAATTTGGTTGTTGACGTTATGCATGACTTGTTAAAAGATTAGTGTGCAACTGAAATTTATTTAATCTTGTATCAGAATATTTTTAAAGATAAGTTTTTAATATTGCCCGGTTTAAATGATAAAGTTTCAAATTTTAACTAAGGTAAATGCCAAGCTCTGTCCAAGTAAATTTTAATCCACTAACACCAATTAAAAATGGCACATGTATTTAGTAAATAAAAAAAAACTTTAAAAGTCCTTGTACAACAAATGTTTTTGGATCTAACTGATTCAACGTTCATAATTCAAAGCAGAAAGAACTGCTCTGTAGAATGGATGGTATAACAGACCAAGCAGAAATTGTTACATGTAATAATTCATACTATAATGGTATAGTATATTCCAAAAATATAGCTGTTTTAATTGGTTGTGTAGATGACTTATCTCTATTTCAAAAAATTAAAGAATTGTCAACATAATAACGATGCATAAATAAGGCATTTATTTGAAACAGCACTGTTTGAAAAGCATTTTCACTCATATTTAGTAACTTCACGAGATGTTGTTGATTTGAAAGAAGCAAAAAATCTGTTTGTTTACCTTTACATATTAGAACTTCCTAATAATTTTAAATGATACCTCATTGTTCGCTACATTCAAACACAAGCTACGTTGTATAAATTGTTTATAAGGGATTTTTAAAATGACATGCCTTCAACGGTAGGAGTTGAAAAATTATACTTTTTTTTAAAAATATTCTTGTGTTCAAAATTATGAATGTTTTATTTTTAAATGTCTGATATGTATGTGTATGACATTCTAAATAAATTTTTCAAGAATATGATATAGTTTTATTTTTTCTGTGTACAGCGAATCCTTAATTTTAGATAATAGTTTTTTTATGATGTTAATTCAGAAGGAAATATATGCTAGGTTAAAAAAGAGTATGTTGAAAATAAATGCTGTTTACTAAGTTTTTTTACTATCGAAAATCTAATATTCATCATAATGTTTCCAAAATATTTGCAATAACTTATTAAAAGATTGAGCTGTAAATAAAACTTAATTTTCTGCATGTATAGGATTTTGACAAAACTGTATATTGCTTCAAGAAACAAATATAATTCTTAATGAATTGAATTGCATCTGGAACTAATAGCTCAGATTTCTTACAGATTTGTTTTGAAAAAAATTCAACTCTCGAATCGAATCTATATTCGTTGGAGAAAAATTATCAAGCACTCGAATGGATTTAAATTTGAAGTATAAGTTCAAAGTACAGTTTATGATCACATAATAGTTGCATTTCGTTTCGAAAAGTAACAGTTTTGTTACAAACAGTAAATGCAAGAATTTTGATTCGAAGTTTGGTGGTAAAAACTTAAAGTGTATTTTAAATAATATGTAAGCTGAAGAAAATGAAACTTGCAAATAAAGGAGCGCTTATTTAAGACCTTTAAAATTTAAGTTGATGTAGATTTTTCTGTTTAAAATTCAAATTCGTTACAACAACAGTATCGAAAATAAATGCAAAGCATACTAAATTTAATGTTTCATAGCCATGTTTGATGCGTTAACATTCACAAATAAATACATGATATACTCATTTTTCTATTCCACACTCATAATTGATACAGAAATATCTTCAAAAATGAGTATGTGAAGTTTCCATTTTGAGTACGTACCTGTTACTAAAAATGAGTACGTGCGAGTCTTAAATTTGAATACGCTGGAATCGGAGCCCTTTTGAGTATGTGAAGTATTCAAAAGTGAGTACTTTGAACTCCATTTTGAATACCCGATTTTTGCAGTATACGACTGGGTATTTTGAGAGAAGCCATTGACCTTTTATTTTCGATAATATATACAAGCTAACACGTAATAACATATTTTTCTAAATTGCTCAAATTTAAATAACTGTATTGCTGAAGATATGAGAAAAACTTTATTGTTAACTTATAAAAAATAGACTATAGAATTAATATCATCTTTCGCTGAACATTTGAAAAAATTGCTTTTAACTCTACAACAGCTCGAGTTTAAATAAATAAAGGGACCAATGCACCCTAAGGCATGTGATAATACAATATACTACAACTTTCATTTTATAAAATAATGCTCTTTTGATTATAAAGATGTTTTGGTTTTTTTTGTTGTTGAAGCAAAATATTTTATTCTGTGTTCATGCTAAACAATTTTGACAGGATTTTGTTGTTAATCATGCATCAATTTTGCTTTTACTTTAATTTTTCCAGGAGCCCTAAATAGTAATGAAATGAAGACTTCGTTAACATTTCCCAATCATTTTCGATGATTAATTAATTTCAATTATTCTTAGTTAATAATGTGAAGTTTATCAGAATTTTTGTTTATATGTTCACATAAACTATTTACGAATGCGTTGTTTATTATATATATATATATATATATATAACTTTTTGACCATGTTATTTAAATGTTGGTTTGATGATGAAAGCTATTCTTTTTTGCTTTATTGTTCTGTGTGTATATATATATATTATCTTAATCCCAAGTTTGAGGTGGTATTAGAATTGTATCATGTCCCTCTTCGAATTCTTAGATCTTGGAAAGATTTTGATTCATAGAACTTTATTTTTTAATTTTTAATTTTTTACGTTTAATATGTATTTTTGAATATTCTGTAATATTATATTTTAAGCAATTTAATGACTTTTCTACATTATAATACTTAACATGCTTTAAATTAATGGTTTTTCTTTTACTCTTACATGTCTTAAAGCTTCATAAAATACAATTGAAAAAAGAAAATTAGAAAAATAGTATGGAAGATTTACTGTTTCAAAACATAAATAAATATATAGGTGAAAAATTGTGCATCTTATAGATAGCGACATTAAACAATTTTGGTAATTAATAATGTCGGTGAACATTGCATTTACTTATGGAGATTTAATTGTTATTCAATTTTAACTCAGTAACAAAATATTTCTTAGCGTCATTTTTTGATGAACAATTGTAAAATGTTATTGCATACAACGCATCAATCTCCCACTCACATTGTGTTTGCAAAAATTGTGATCTCAGTTGAAAAAATATATTAAAATACATAATATTAGGTGCAAAGAAAACTTACGAACAATAATTCAAGAAAAAGGGGCAATATCAAGTATCCTGTGAAATTACTGTAAAAATACATTAATCCTTTGAAATCAATGAACATTGCTTGTTATGTGCTCTAAATACAAAATTAAATGCAATGAAATATTAATTAAGTTTTTTAAAGAAATTCTTAAATAATTATACTGAATTTTGTGACTAAGAAATCTATATCTTCAACGTAAGTGTGATAATTAAAAATATTATCTATTCATTTTTGTTTCTCAGTATAATGCAGCTTGTGATGTGCATTTCATTGTTCTTGTTAAAATTGAATTTAAATAAGCATTTTATAATATTGTTTCACGCCTTTAAGAAGAAAAGTGAGCGGTGTGTACTCAATTTTACGAGCCACAGAGTACGGGTGTTCATCTGAGAATTTTTATTCTTTATTTGTGTTTAGATTCAAATCACATACATGCAAAGAATTTTACCGTGTATTTTCAGTTTAAAAAGATATTATCCTTGAACAAAAATTTAGATATTCCTCAGAAAAATAACGAAGAAATTAATTTTTATTTAAACATAGAAGAAAGTTTTCGAAAATTTTACAGAACAAGGAAAATTATTTCAACACACCTATGATCATATTTTTAAAATATTTGGTACCGAATAAAAGTACAGTTTATAATTGTTTATAGAAACAAATATTCTTCACACGCATTTGTATATTCTAAATCCCATTGCAGGTAATTTGTCGTTACAGTGAGTTGAGAATAATTTAAAGTATAGGTTGCCAAAGTGGTCCAGGTGGACCCCCAGGGGTCCATAGGAGACCACACTGGGGTCCAAGTAGGCGCGAAAAGAAAACAGGGGTTCACAAGTTGTAAGTGGGGGTCCACGAAAAAATTTCTGGTTTTCATAATAAAGAACAAAATTTTTGGCTTGGATTTACCTATCAACGTAGGCAGGTAGCATCATCCATTAAATTGGTACTCAAAAATATTCGAGACTCAGTTCAAACACAGAATAGAATAGAATAATAGATAATAGTACAAGTGTATACTACATGCCGAGACTTGCAAAGTGGCACCCGCTCGTCCGGGATGCTTGTTTAGACCTGCAAAGGAATGAAATGTGACTTGCGCTGTGCTTGCAATCTACATTAGTATAAATACGAATGCCAAGAACAAAATGTAACTCATTTGTTTCCGGGATTTTGAATATAAAAGTGTGACTGTGAGTGAATCGATGTCAGTGTTTGCAGTGCCGGAAAAAGTATCTGCCTATTTGTTATACATATTTTTATTGTATATTGTAATTTATCAATCATATTATATTTGTTTTACTATTTGAGCGTATTTGGAAGTTATGTAGTAAAAATTAAATACTAGAAATTATTCAAAACTTCTATAAAAGAACAAAAAGCCAGGGAAGATTAAACTTTAGGTACCTAGGTACTTTTTTGCTTAAAAATATTTATTTACTCACATATAACCACAAGTATTATTTTAATAAATAGGGCGCAAGAAAATGTGCTACTTTTTTTTTCTTCTTAACACCCTCAATTTAGGGTGATATTTTTTAGGAGTTTTGGAAATACAGTAGAAATGTAGCAGCAGGGGGTCTACCGAAAATAGTAAAACTTTGAAAGTGGTCCACGAGAAAAAAAGTTTGGGAACCTCTGATTTAAAGGAAACCTAATTTAGAAGTAATTATAAATTAAATTTTTACCTTTTTGCTTAAAAAAAAGAAGTAAGAAACAACTGTAAGCTCATGTCACGAGATATTTATTTAACGGCCCTTTCTTATACTCTGCTGGCAAATTACTTGACACTTGCTTCTTTTTTTAAGGAAAAAAAAACTCTAGAAACAATAGTTTTTTTCTGAATCAGCCGTAAACATACAAATAAGGAATTATGCAGATCATTTCTACCCACACACATAAAATTTACTTTTTAAAATTCTATTTTGTACTTAATGATTATATGTGAAATTTACTTTTTCCGAATCAATTTATTATTCATTGTTAATACTTCTCTTGTTTTTAACGAATTAATTTAACTTTTCACCTCAATATTACATTATATTTTCAACTAAATATTTACCATGAGCAATTTTTTTCTGCTTCCTACCTCCATTTACAACAATGTATAAAGGGGGTTTAAAATTTTTTTGCTCTGCTCGCCATTTTTCTAGTCTCATGCATATATGTAAGAGTTTTTCTCGAGGTGAATAACAAAATATAAATAATAGTTAAATATCCCGAAAATGTATAAATGTATATTAGACACAAGAAAGTTTAAGTAATATTTCTAAACGTCATATCGGGCACAAGATTATTATTGTTCAAGTTCAATAATAATATTAAACTTCGATGCAATATTCTCTACCACTAATGCAAATGAGATTTATAGGAGGAAAAGTAAAATAGTCCTCTCACTCTAATAGTCTCAAAAATAATAATGAGTATTTTTTCTTTTCTGATCCAAATTTACGAAACCTAATCCCAGCTTCATCCCTGTGAAGAAACCCAATTCTACAATCATTCCATGTGTTTATATTTCGTAATGATAATCAACAGTTGTTTTCTGAAAATGAAAAACGCTCTAACACATGAAAATACATAAAACTAGTGAAACGAGAGGGGAAAAAATGTGATTATGTTATTGCTTCAATAACGAATTTTACGAAAAAGGAGTGCTCATTCTATTGCTCTTTAAAAGTGAAAAACGTCATTTCTTTTCAAGGGAAAAAAAAATAATAATAAACGCTTCCCTATTGGGATTAGACATGACCAAAAGGGTAGGACTTCTTTGTAAATAAACATTTCCTTCCGTCTAGACGAGACATTACGTAATCTGAAAGTTGACGCACATAGAGAGGCACGTGAAGGACATCAATGTACGTGTAAGGGAGTTAGCAACAGCCACCGAACTTCATAGTTCAGTTTTGAGACAGTTGCTGTTAGTGGTTGGCCTTCGAGTAATTTCTCAATGAATATTCGTTCCTAAAAGCAATATCTTTTCGCATTCTATAGTGAAATGTTACATATCCATTCAAAAATAATTTGCGTATTCTCTATATAATAGAGAATTTTTCTGTTGATTTGTTCCAAGTCAAAATCGTATGGAGTTATTAGAAACCAAAAAGTGCTTTATAGCATATAATGGCGAATTTATTGTGTTTAAACTTATTCTGCGATTAAGTGCAAATTATTTTGTACTTTTTGCCGTTTGGATTATTCAAAATGGAGGTGAGTGTTTTGTTTTGATATTTCGTTTCTTATATTAATGAATTAGGGTCATCATCATGTAAATCATCGTAATTTTTACATTCTTATCTTGTGACCCCAAATTTCGTATTTTTTTAAGTAAGCTTACCTTAAGTATATATATATATGTAACAGGCAGAATTTTAAAAACATTTGAAAATAGTTTTGATATATCTGAAATATATTTATTTCATCGAAGTAATCTCTGAATTAAAACTTGTTTCTATATATGTGATTCTTTGCTATATATTAAGTCTTTCTACTTACTACTTTTTTTTAAAAAAAATGTTCGTAATTGATACTTGATAATCATAAACATTAATTTATTTCCTGGGGGAACTGTGCCATAAAAATCATTAGAATTATATTTTATTTTTTATAAAAGCAATTATCTCAGCAATATTTCAGTAAATAATTTCGAACAAAACTATTTTTCCTAACAGACATTATCATCTCCAGAAACTTGAGTACAAAAGCGGTGTTGGAAAAGTACAAATTCTGAATATTATTTCAGAACAAACTTGATAATCAGTGCTTTCAAAAAGACACATTTTATCAATTTTCTATTCAGTACTCTGTAAGTTTGAAAGGATTTAGAAATATTAAAATATTTATATATATATATATAGTGAGTACTGTGTAAATTAAACATGATAAAATGAACATTACCTAACAAGATTTGTTTACAGGAAATTAAAAGATTATAAAAGTTTATGTTTTTCAAATCAGGTTAGAAATAAATTAAAATAATTAAGTTTTGAAATTCGTTAAAAATTATTAATATATTTTACTGAATTCGAAATTTTATTTTGTTTCTGAAATTTCTCCTGTGAAGCAAACAAACAATTTTATCCAAACTTCAAACAGGAAAATATTTAAATTGTGTTCATTTTAAAGTTCAAGAGTTACCAAAATTTCATTGAAAATATTCTCATTTTGCAGTAATTTATTTAAAAATAAAACAACTTATTAACTGAAGACTGAGCTTTAAAATACTTAATTCGTCAAGTTTTTATATATGTTAGTGTGTTCAATACAAAATTGTTTTACTTTTCTATATTTATATTTATGATAGAACGGATACATTTTTTTTTATCTGTTTTTAAAGTTTATTGAAACGTGAAAAAGTTAATTTTAAAAAAGAATTAATGATATGTTTTTTTGTTCATATTGTGAAAATAATTGTAAACAGGCTGATCCCAGTCAAACACAAGAATACTCTTATTTACAAAACATTTTTTATTCATTTCTCATAACGAAATAAAATGAATGGAAAATAGTATTACGAAGTATTTAAAAAAGCGTTATAAAAACATGCATTTCAAACTAAACATTTTTTGTTAAATTGTATTCTTATGAAACAATGAAATAAAATGTTAAGGGAATAAAATACGATTTGTCTGAAACATAAATTCTAAAATAATCCGCCACCGTTTCTTAGCAGAAGTTGGAAGAAAATAGTGCATTTTCTCAGCAGAACACGGTTCTCTCTTCATCCATTGCTTCTCTGCCTGTATCTAACCTTTGAAAGGGATGCGTTGCTAAATGTGAAGCGCAAGTCATCTTCCTTCCCTGCTCTGTTGTAGGCCTGATCAATCAAATTCTGAGTGTACTGTTGATTTTCAGGAGGGTATTCCGCAAAATCAAAGTTGTATTCTATTAATCGTCGTCGAAACCAGTTGTGCAATTCCTTCAAATAATTCCAAGATCGGGTAACATATGTTCGGAAATCCATTGTAGTGTGCTGTAAATGATCTGCAAACCTTTACAGCATTTAATGTAGTGGGCTGCCAGTTTTTAAAAGGAAATAGTGTAAAATTCAATCTCTAAATATTTTTCGGATCATGAGATTACTTTTCCTGTTTGATGAAACTGGAATGGTGAAAATGCAGTTTAGCGTAACTACTTAGCGAGATTTTTTAACGGAACTTGGTCGGAGAGAGGCAGCTGGAGAACTGGAATCCGAATTCATTTGGCAAATTCGAAAGGGTTTGCCACGCCTAAAGCCACCACAATGAAAACAGGGTAGCCACATTTGGCAAAATAGCGCCAAATAAACCCTATTCAGGTAAAAAAAATTGTTGCGATTTTATTTAATTGTGATTTCAATAATAAATGTAATTTTATCAATGTATCAATTAATAAGGAAAGAAGTTTGTATTAATTAATTAATAAAAGAAAAAATTAATATTAATTTAATGATTAATAAATTTAAGATTAATTAATAAATTAAAATTAATTAATAAGTTTAATATTCAAAATTATGTTTAATATTGAAAATTAATATATTTAATATTAATTAATAAAAGAAATAAAAAAAATTACCTCAGAATATTGAAATAAATTTTCTATATCTTTTATTAATTTCATATCGATATTTATTTTGACAAAATGTATAATATTATTCTTTTAATGTTTAGATTTATGAAAGTTCTGAATTTTTTTTTTAACGGGATTGAAATTTCTTGTAAAAAAATAAGTATTTGTAAATATGATTTCGATAACATTTCATACGAGTAATTTATGTACAGCAGTTTTCAAGATGAAATGAATTTGGCTTTTATTTTGTATAAACTGCTTTATTCAATGTAGAATAATAGTTTCAATAGTTTGGTGACAAAATTTAAATTTTGTACTGTTAATTTAACTGACTTATACCGTGACTTGTTTAAAGAAAACTGTTGAAATATAATTCTTGCGGATTGTAGTTTTTTAGTTGAACTAAATTTTAGAATTTTTGATTATTTTTGAATGTTTTCTTACAATGAATGAATGCAATTTTGATAATTTAATTTTCTCAAATAGTGGATGTAATATAACTTTGAAATAAATGTCTTTATTGATGCTTACTTTGCAATCTTATAGTTTTATAGTAAAATATATACTGAAGAATTTACAATATATATAAATGACTGAACAAAAAAATTAATTTAATTTATTACTTCTAATTTATTATTAGAATTTATGAATAAATAATTGTGTATTTTTGAATAAAATTATAATTAATGTAATTTGTACCAATTGGGTTTTTTCTCTAATTTCGGAATTAAGTCCATTTCTTACAAATGAATAAATTAAAATATACTCAGATTTAAAGTAATGCTCAAAATATTAACTGAATTTTTCCGTTATTATACCAATTTAAACACCATGTATGACGATGGATGATGAGAGTAATATTTTAACATTTTATATAATGATTGAGTTTTTTAAGACATAACATGAAAATTATTGCTAGTGAATCTGTTCAGAGTGAAGAAGTTGTGTCTAAATATATTTATGTCGGTGAAGAGCATGTGTATTTGAATCATGTCTTGACTGAATAAATATTTTTGGACTAAAAGAACTGGAGGTAAGTAAACTTTTTTAAAATGTGAGTAAATTGTTTTGTATTACTTACCCCAAATTGGTTTTCTTAAATACTTTTTGTTCAAAAAATACGTGAATATTCTTTCCTGTGGAAAATGTGTAACATTAATTTTTTTATTTTTGTTCTTTTTATTACTAACATGCTATTAATAAAAAAAAAATTCCTAGGTATCTTGTGCAAGACAGCTTTTTCTGAATGTTTATTTAAATGATATTTTCCGTTCTTTTTTTTTACTGCAAATGTGTTGTCAACACTAAATATATTTAATATTCAATGCGAATTCGTACACTTCTTTCTTGGGTTGAATCTTTTTAATGAATTATTTTTAATATTTTTTGCGAAAATCATAAATATTTCAGCAAAGGAGATGCAGAAAATCCAGCTTTCCAATTGAAAGAAAAAATGAATAGCTTATGATTCAGTATAAATTGTTTAGAGTACAAAATATTAATAGAATTTTATTACTGTTAATATTTTTCTGTTACTGTTCTGTTTTTTTTAAAATCAGTGTATTCAAAATTTGAGCTATTTTCTGAACTTATGAATGTTTTTATTATTTGCAAATTTATGAGGATTGGCAATTTTTGAAAAATAAATACTTATATCTAACTTTATTTTGTCAATGGAACACTTTTAGAGTTATTATTATTATTTGTCATTAACTGCACAACTTTGCATTTTAAAAATCTCATTAAAAGAGGCAGTTCAAAAAAAATTGTACTGCTTTCTGTGATGTTTTTTTTTTTTAATGACATAAAAGACAACTTTTATAATTTCGATTTCAGGAACTTTTTGACTTGTATTGTATATGGATAAAAAAAATGTTAAAAAAAGCGATTTAACTTAAATTCTTATAAATTTTACAGGCTTTTTAGAGTCGATGATGGAAAGTAATTTTTCATAACTGTATATTATTTCTTTAAATTGGACTCTTGAAGGTCTTTTTTTTTATTTCGTTTAGTTAAAATATTTTAAAAATAAAGGGGAAAAAAGACTCACGATTTAATATAAATTTATCCAGAACATGGCTTTAAGATTATAAAAGGGATGCATAAAGTTTTTGGATGGTGGTCACATTTATTGGGTAATTATTCAAAATTGAAGATGATCCAATCACATGGGGGCGGGAAATCATTTTTATCACCACATAATTTGTACAACACTTCGATTTTTAATTAAAAAAAATGTTCATTTTGATCAAAAGATCTTCACATTTTTTTCAATTTTCTTTGTTCTGTATGAATCAATTTAATCGAACTACTAATATCAGTTATAACACTATAATTATGTGTGTTTACATTTATGAATAACCTTTTATAAGAAATTTCTGTTATTAAAAAAATAATAAATATTAATTTCAAATGAACTAAACTTGAAAATATTTCTTTTCCTTTCTCTTAGAATCAGAAGAGATACATATCAGGAATCATAAATAACAGTAAAAGCTGAATAAAAAATGTATATATATTATAGATTTTCAATAAGGAAGTAATCGGAAGAATTTCAAATACGTCTTACTGAAGAAGTAAATGAAATATATCAGAATACATTGCGGTTGTCAAGCACACATTCCTCTAAACCGTTTCTATATAATAAATTTTACATCTTATGATTTATTTATTTTTTTTAACAATTTGTTTTTTAAACGTTGTATTGGATTACCAATATTGATAAAAACGAACAGAATTACTCCGTCTTTAGCTTAATTAACTTTTAAGAATTAATTCGTTTACTACATTAATTTGATTTGACCATGTGTATGTGACATATTTTATCCACTCAAATATAAAAAAAAAAAGAAGTTTCCTCATATTTTTAATTAATTTCAGTTTAGATTTTAAAAATTTTAGTTAACAGCATATTATGTCCAATGATTCCATTTCTATAATAAATTCCTCATTTTGATGAATTGTAATCGTTAATAAAATAATTATCATTCTAAGATTCGAAATCATTGTTTATTAATTGAAAATAATGTTTTTTGAAATGTTATATGATGGTATTAAAAGCCTAGTATAGTAATTTTTGTTTTAAAATAAATATCTCTTTTTCTACAAAGTGTGTGCATTTTATGCAAGATAGTTCTAATTAACCCTGTTATCAAAATAATGTTCTTGGATTGCATTTTTAATTATTTGATTTTTCTTTAATTCTTTATAAAGTCAATTTATTATTTTTACATTTCTAATATATTGTGGAAGTTAATATCAAAAGACATATTTATAATTTACATACTTTATGCGTTTTAGATTTATTTAATATTATTGTGTGTGTAATGTTTAATTCTTAATAATGATTTTGTTTTTATGTTACTTTAATTTCAAGAAAAATAAAAAACATTTAAGAAACAAACAAGCATCAGTACAACAAAACGTATGTGCAGTACTGGATAAATAATATATTATTATTATTGTTGTTTTTAAATAATTCGTTTTTCAAACCTTTGTATTGAACTACCAATATTGATAAAAACGAACAGAATTACTCTGTCTTTAGCTTAATTAACTTTTAAGAATTAATTCGTTTACTACATT
Organism: Nephila pilipes; assembly: GCA_019974015.1. Classification (NCBI taxonomy): domain Eukaryota; kingdom Metazoa; phylum Arthropoda; class Arachnida; order Araneae; family Nephilidae; genus Nephila; species Nephila pilipes. The sequence goes on from BMAW01121938.1 coordinate 31,323, forward strand.
AATTTGATTTGACCATGTGTATGTGACTTATTTTATTCACACAAATACAAAAAAAGAAGTTTCCTCATATTTTTTAAAATTAATTTTAGTTTAGATTTTAAACATTTTAGTTAACAACATATTATGTCCATTGATTCCATTTCTATAGTAAATTTCTCATTTTGATGAATTATAATCGCTTCTAATTCAGTTTAAATTCTCAGATATTAATTTGAGGAAAAATTTCTCATTCAGATATAATTTAAAGTTAAAAAATAGAGTTTATATTGAATGTTTTCATATATATTGCACATTTCTCAAATAAATAAAAAAAGCAGACGTACACATGAATCACTTTTATTATATTCCACTACCAAAACGATTCCAAGAGTTTTGGCCAGCAAAAAGTGTTACAAGAACAAAAATAAATAAATAAATATGAGCTACAATGAATAAAATGATGAATAGCTCCTTTCCAGCGGCGAGGACTTCTTTTACAGAGAGGCAGTATGGAATAAAGTATCTCTCGAAAAATCTGGAGAACAAAGTGCTGCAGTTGATGTTCCATGCATGAAGAGGACGGCAGGTTGAATCGACGATGGTGGACAACAAGCGGAATGTGCTTCAGACCTTTTTGGTAACTCTACTTGGTGTCAATTGTACTGGAAAGCATAAGGGTCGAGTCGTAGCAAACGATTGAACTTGGTTTACGAATAGTCAGTTTTGAACAAGGTAACGCTCGAAAATGCATTCTGACAAAGTGTTGGTGTTCCGTGCACGAAAGAGAGTGAAGCGATGGTGATTGGCACCCGATTCCACAGGAAAGCATAGCTCATTTCATATTGATGGTAGTGGACAAAGGTCGATAGGACGGATATGCAGCTATCAATTCCCCGACGAATTTCTGACATTCTGGGGAAGAATCTGCTCCATTAACGGTTAGATGGTTTCTTCCGTCTGTAAATTTAGTTATAACAAACTGAAGGAATTGAAAGCAAATCAGATCAGAGAAGTATTCATTACGAGGAGTTCATTATGGGTGGTCCGTGCCAAAAGTTGCCTTTTGACCCTAAGGAGCCATCGATGAGAGAAAACAGCAACCACCAATCCATCCATTCCCCTCAAAAAGCATCCCCTCCTGCCTCTTCGGCAGCCGAGGAACGACTGCCACTGATCAAGCCGAATGTGTGGATTTTATACACTTTGGTTAATGACGTCATTGATCATGTGACTTTCATTTTACATTTGATTACGTCATCGCATACACCACTTTTAAATATTATAGAAAGAAAAATTCTCATCTCCGAATCATCCTAATTTTGGAAGGTCTTCGAAACTTTGGGCCAAGTCCATCGGCTTCGGATTGCCTTTATTACGGCATCAGCTGGGCAAGTCCTCGGGCTGGAGAGCAGGCAAGAGACGTCTATCCTCTTCGGCAGTCAGCGCACGACTGCGAAGGGAGCTCAACGGTGGCTCGTATTTAAAGGCAGTTAGGGGCATTACTTCACTTCAGTTTGCATGTACAATTTCTTCACTTCAGTTTG
>BMAW01121938.1:41748-52190 GCA_019974015.1 Nephila pilipes
AACATTCTTTTAACTTCATTTCAAGTTTTGGGAATAAAGAGAAGTCGCAGGGTGCTAAATCAGGAGAATACGGTGTATTATTCCACACAGAGACGTTGTTTTTCGCCAAAATTCTATGAACAAGTCAGTTGCGACTTTATTCAACAAATTTCAAATGTTTTCATCGCAATATTCCAGACGAATGCAATGAATTCTGAAAATGTCAAAAGCTTGAAAACATTTTAATATTACTCACCAGTAATTATTTATTCAATTGGAACAAATTCTTTGTCGGTAATAAGCTTACTTCTGAAGAATGTAATGAGTATTTTTTGATTTTGGATGGAATTTTTCTTATTCTTCAGTATTGTGGTGTGAGTGTTTTGGCTTCCATTCCACCTTTCATTTCTTGGTCGTACTGATAACCACGTTTCGTTACCTGCAACAATTAATTTCGAGATATTTGGATCATTTTCAGAGGCTGAAATGAAGTCTCTGCAGCAAACATTTCTCATTGACTTTTGTTCATCGGTTAAAGCGTGTGGAACAAATTTAGTACACACTTCGGTTGTGCCCAAATGTTCATGTGGAATAGTTCGAATCCCTTTTTGTTTTTGAAGTCTGAAGGCTCTTCCATCATTCTCAGCGACACACGGAGATTATGTGCCACGAAATTACGCACTTTTTCAATAAACTCGGGTATCCTAGATAAACTTGGTCTTTTTTATCAGATGCTCATTTCTTCTGCACACAAAAACATTTGCGCTGCGGAACATTTGATCTACTTAAACACGAATTCATGATTCGTTTTTAACAAAATTAATTTGTATGTTTCTGAAGCAGCTTTATCGAATTTTGTGTTAATTTAGTTACAGCTCTTTGTTCGATCTTAATAATTGAACATGAAAATCTTATACTTCTCGAATGAATGACCGTAGTTTTAACAAATGCGCAGAACTTTTGTCAGTATGTCAACAGATGATCGCGGTTTGCCATGCATGCGCGTTAACTCAAATGTTGGCTGAGATAATGCCAATGTTGAAAATTCATTGACACACAGTGTACTATGTAAAACACATAAGCAAACTTAAAAGTAAAATGTGTAAACACAGAATACATATTTACACAAAGGTAAATTATGCAAACAATAAAGGTGATATATATGTACTCGCATTTCGTATTAAGTCAGGTTATACATTTTTATTTTCTCATAAAAAAGTTCTAAACTTCAGTTTTCCCCATACCTCAAATAATTATTACATTATACCCCGTGTTAACCAAATTAAAATTCATATTTCAAGGACTAAAACTTAAAAAATTAACAGTCTCGTTTGTCTAGGTAATTAAAATTTCTATTCTGCTTCTTTTATATATTTAAAATTGATAAAAAGAAATACTGTAAGGAAATTAAATATGCACATTAAGTTAAAACATATGTTAATTTTTCAAATTATTTAACATACAAATCAATATTTTTTCTAAAAAGAATTAATTCTGCCTATAAAACATTCTTAAATTCAATATGTCATAAAATAGTCACATGATAAATACACGAGGTATACGAAAAAATTTTAAAATGTTTTTTTACAAACTGTATCTTTTTTTTAAAATAATCTCTTCTAATATAAATAAAATTAATTTTTAGTTTTTTTCCCCCTAATGATTCTATCTTTTTGCTTTGCAAATTTTATACGTGCTTAATTATAATGATGCTTACTGAGTATAATATCAAACATACTGTTACGAACATGAGATGGCGCTTCCCAGCGATGCTTCTCTTTCAAGGAAAAAATGCATTTACAGAGATGTCATCAAACAGCAAAAGAAAGTTTAGGTCATGACCCCTTAACCTTGGCGACGGATTTGGTGACTTGGCAACAGATGGAAAGTACTCGAAGGAGCTGGAACCTAGACGAAACGACGGAAAGGAAAAAAAGTTGCGGACTTTTCGTGAATTTTTCCATGTGACGTCACGCCTAGCCGGAAAAGGAAAAAATAAGCCAAGAGCTACAGTCGAGAGAGGAATTTGTCTGTGTACGAAATTGGTTTGTCAGTGGAGTCTGCTTTGTAGACCAATTGCGGAATCACGGCCGAGTGAATCTGCTGGAGATTTGACCTGAATCTAGCGGAACAGTTGTAGTCTCTGTTGCGGAGATCGATTGGAAGTTGACTGAAAGCTGTCGGCACTTGAAGTGGAGCGTGCCGGGTGAATTTGCGGAGAAGCAGCGTGAATCTGCTGGGGATCACCGGAACATGTTCTGGAAGTGCAGAATATTAATGAGGAGGCTATTCGCAGTGAGGACTAATAAGTTGAGCATTGCTGTTATAACTGTGACTGTACTTACTGTGTGTTTTGATCCTGTATCTGTGTCACTAAATTGTGCAAGTGCTATGTATCTGTTATTGTCCAAGCTGTGCTACCTGCGAGTTGTCCCGAAGACTTACGAATAAAGCGTCATTTGTCGTTGTCCTCTGAATTGTATAACGACTCCTACGCACACGCCCACAAGAAGAAAAAAAATCGTAACAATACAGAAATAAAAAAACAGCAGAATTTATTACACATGCTCTTTTAGTAATTTTGTATTTTATCTTTTTAAAACAAAGATGGAAATTGTCTCTTTTGGTGTTATTTATTAATCAGTGATCGAGATTTCTGTACTTTTTATCTATTCTTGTTCCTTTTCATACCAATTCCTGTTTCTTTTTAATGAGGTGTTCTTACCTGTCCTTAGTTTCACTTGTTCTTTAGATTCCTGGAACAAAACCTCAAAGATACTTAAATAAATTTAATGCTGTATGATTACTGCACATGATTACACATTTTGGGGAAAATCCAATCGGTTGAAATTTGGGAAAAATAAGCTCTAATACAAAATTGGAAATTATTTTCTTATTTTTTATCAGCAGGGTGTAAAAATGAAGTATCTTTGGAAATTTCTCAGTGTGAGTATTTTTTTTTTGTATTTTTACAAAGTCAAAATAAATAAATTAATTAAAGTAAATAATGGTAAAAAAAAAATTGAAATCATATTTATATCATATAGTGTATTGTGAATTTTAGGCAATTTGATACTTTTATCGAAAAAAAAATCATTACGAATTCCGCTTCAAATGCTACAATATGACTTGCATAAGATATTGTGCGCATGCGAAAATACACAAAATGATAAATAAACACTTTTTATTTTAGTTTGAATACCTACAAAAATTAAATACTTAAAAATAATTAAACGAGTTTATGCAGTATGTTTATTAAAAGGAACAAGTTAATAAAGGTACACGTGAAATATATTAAACACTTAAATTAGTGTTCTACTCTTATTTGCTTTTCAAAAACGCAGTAATAAGAATCGAAATAAAGAGAAAACATTTTCATAAAAATATCCTTTCTAAATCATACTCAGCTTTGATTGAATTCATAAATACATATAAATCGGTATACTCTCAGGAACATTGAATATAGCTCATCAAAAACGAAGCGAGTTAAAATCTCGAAACTCCGCAAAGTAATTCGATAATGTCCGGCATGAAAAGGATCCATGTTCGATGCCAAAGCACATGAGCACGTCCCCTACAATCAGAGAGCGGGTTCTATATAAACCGGCGCATAGTGGAAAACTCATAAACATACCAATCACACTTCGACTCTAGGACAACTCTCGCAAGCGAAGGACGCCAGGTAGAGGTGGGGGAATACACTTCGCACAGTTAAGCTATTTTGACCTAGGATAGCTGGTCAACTCTTAACTATGGCACGAGAAACCTTAACGGGCCAGAGTTATGTCGATGACATTCCTCGTGGGATCTTTCCAAACTGGTCTTCCAGGGGCAATTTTTCACTTATATAATAATATATATTCACATACAGCTCGGGTAGCTTAAGATATTTGACGTCATGTTCAGACACTTCCATGGCGGGCCCGCACCCGGACATGTCTCCTACAGAGCATTTGTGGGGCAAACTGAAACACCAGATACCGGACTTGTGGATCCATCTGCCTCCTAACATCAGACTTTTAATCAACTCAATACTGGAGTGTGTTGCGGCAAGTATTGCAGCAGAAGGCGGTCTGACGCCTTATTGAAATCTCTCTGCATTTATCTATTCGTATACATTGTTTTCGTTTAAGTGTCTTGATTTTGAGGATCAAGAGAATGTCACATCTGGATCACTATGTGTATTAAATTTCATTTCAACCCGAAGCTCCCTTCTTGATGCGTTATGTTCAATATTCCTGAGTATATATTGAAAATTGTAATGCAGAAAATTCTGAGGCAATAAATTTTATTTTAAAACAAATAAATTCGAATGAACAGAGCCACGAGTACAGCAGTAATTCAACGGGTTTTTTTTTTCTTTTTTTTTGAATGAAAATTACATTTACGTCAGTCTGTTCCTTCATAAGAGATAAGGAAAATTTTGTTCTTCCAAGTTTGAGAGTTGCTTCTGAATTAAAAGTAACTGCAGATCTGTCAACTCCAGCTAAAGAAAATTATCCACGTGGAAGATGTAATGACCTGAAACAGCATGAGAAACTGGTAATACTATAGATTAATGAAAAAATAAAAGAAAAATAAAAAAAAAATTATACTCTTAACTAAAAAGGAGAAGCTACCACCATTTGATATCTTTAAAACTCATCTTTATTGAGTAAAAATAAAGAAATAGTATCATTGAACCTTTTAAAAATATAAATATTGAGGACTTACATTCCATGAACTTAGAAGTATTGCCTGGAAAAGTTGTTTTTTCAGCTGTTTGCATTGACAACAACAGAGTAAAGAGAAGTTGCTTTTCGAAATCGGGACATTGTACAGTAAAGAGTGTTATTCAGAATCCAGATAAGAGTGCAAGGAAATTATACCTTATTTTTGATTATGTACAACTTACCTGAAGGTTTAAATGCTTACTCTTTTAAATGTTTGTAATTTAAATGCTATTATCAAATAGTTTCTACCACAAAAATAAATTAGTAGAATCGCATACACATTTAAAATACTGTAATGGAAAGTTTGCCATTTTGATAGAAAATAATACTCCTTTTGTTGTGTTGCCCTTTCTTAAAACGATAATTTGCCTTTTCATAAAAAATTTTCATTAATAATGTGTACTATGAGTATAAAGCATGCTGTGATGTTTTTAAGTAATATCAAACAGAAAACTATTATCAGAACTATTTTCATTTTTTATTGAACTACATGTCGTTCATATATACATAAATTATTTACCTAATTAATCACTTTATGTCGAATATTATTGTGCACTTAATAAGCAATGAAAGAAAATAAGAGCTGTTCTGATTTCTACACACACAATTCTTTAGTAAGTCAATCAGCCTGAGAATCATAAAAGGTTAGGTAATTTAAACTAAAATAGAAGAAGGAAAAACACTCCAGTAGTAACAGCAATTTAAATAGACTCCAACAAATAAAGCTAGAACAGCTGCTGGCTGATAACAAAAGAGTGTACGGTTAATTTTCACCAAAGACGATCTACGCAACATAAAGCTAACTAATAATGGTACCATATATATATTTTAGGTGATATATATTAAAATAGTTGTGATATATACATATTCATAATCACCACTGAAGAAAATATGGTTAGACTTGCAAAGTGAAATATTAAAATAAAATTAATTAATCAACGACAATAAAATATAAAATTCAACATTGATAAATTAGAAAAAGAAATCAACCATGAAAGAAATTAAGTTATTTTAACAGATAGGAAAATAAAGAAACAATGAAACCAAATTAATAACGAACGAGTCAAAATACAAAATAAAAAATTAACTTACAGATGTTTATATTTTCTGGCTCTGGACGTTTTCCGTGGAGGAGAGAAGAGTTGTGTGACATTGAATGTTTCAAACCCTGGTCAGTGGGTCCGAAGGAAAGTTGACGGTCGCTTTTGCTGTGCCTCACCAACTAGGCTAAAATAAATATCTCACCTGGCTTGTAAATAAGAATAAAATAATAGAATTCAAAACCAAAGACATTATACAAATTTTAATGTAATCTTTTACAGATTACCTGGATTCAATGTGCATCAATAGTTATTACATAAATAAAATAGATGTTTCAAAATAAGTAATAAAATAAAAATATCAAAAAAAGCCATACCTTTGAATGTAATGATACATGACAAATAAGCAAAACATTTTTTAGCTTCAAGTTAATGAGAGATATTAATTTTTGTCAAAACTAAATTCAAAACCTAATGTTTTATTTGCTCATTAATGAAGCATTGTTACTATAAACAACGCTTCTTTTAAGATTTTTATTTTGTTTCATTTTTCAATAATATTCATTTCACATTTGTTTTATTTATTTAACTTTTGTATTAAAACTATAGTTTAATGAATGAAAAATTTCAAAATAATAATATTTTTATTTAGTGAATTGAAATAGAAATTAATACGAAATAAATATGAAACAAATTATGTTCAAAATGGGCTATAATTAACAGTAATAATGATACACCAACAAATAAACCAAGGCTTTTTAGCGATTTGAAATTTAAAAAATATATTATATTGGCTGACATCTGTTAAAGGCATCAAGTGACATCATAACCCAATTTTCCACTAAATTAAATTTTTTATGGTTCTAATTAACAAACCACCATTCTCGTATTATAACTGAAAACAAATTAAGAGTTAAGAGTAGCTTGCTCAGAGTCTGGGCAGGGACCTGAGTTCACACGGCATGCGACAGTTTCACTGACGGTAATGTGATTACCATGTAATCATGAATAAAATCTTTAAATCTTCCAAAACACTTGTATATGTATTGATAATTGACTTCAAACATCGACTGTCATGGGCGCAACCATGGACATAATAAAATATTAAATACAGGAGACATTGTTATGTTGGACTACTTGGTAGAGAGAAAACAGACTTTGAATAGGCTGGAAATGAGAAAAAAGTGTGATATTATAGTATGGTTAAACAATCTAAGAACAAATTCAACGCAGTTTAGAACTGAAAAAGAAGAATATGAGTGTCTCAGACCATTAAATTCACTTAAAATTAGAAATACTTTTTTACTTTAGAACTAAAAAAGTATGATTATGAGCATACACAAATCCATAAAATGAAAAATATTCTAAATTGAACAGGAGATAGAGAAGTTGGCTACAGAGATCAACATTAGAATAAATATTTGAACAGACAAAATATAATAAATCAAATTAACATTCAACTTAGAGTATAAAGAATGCCTAATGAACAAAAAATAATGTAACATTGAGTCTAAAAACAAATAAATAAACGTAATTATATTTTTCAAAGTTTTGGATAAGCCATAAATTCAACGTACCGCCGACAATATCTGAAACTTTCGCCCATTGAAATTGATACAAAAGTAATTTCGGCTCAATACATCATTTTAATTAATTAATATCAAAACACAGTGAATCAAGATTTCTTAAAACTGATTGTGAACTCTCAGTGCAAGCATAACACAAACGTTCCTCAAATCACACAGGTTGGCCATTACAGTTTAAACAAAGTGAAACACTTTCCTGAGTTTTCTGTACTTCAAAAATTACATTCGAGAATAAATAAATCAATAATTATTCGGAACCGAGCAAGGAAGACATTTTAACGGAGAAGGATAATCGTGCGCGAGAAAAGTAAATAAATTCAAGACCAGTTAAAAAAATATTTGCTTTACATATTTCTTTATTTTGACATTTTAAATGTTCAATCATTATTCGAATCTCATTTAATTTCTATGTTCATCCTTATCATTCATTATTTTTATTTATAATGCCAATATTTTATGGATACTTTAATAGATTGCATATCACTAGTATTTAAAGAACATTTCTACTTATTTGTATTTTGCACTTCGATTATTTTCATGAAGATTTGAGCTTTCGAAATGTTGCACATGATTGAATAAAAAATGTGCAATAATTTTCATTTTAAAATCTTTAGTTTATTTTCAGATACTTTTCACCTAAGCAAAATAGTCATTCTTATTGCATAGAAGTAATTTTACTAACATTTCAAACAAAATTATCACGCATGCTAATGTTTCTAACTTGAACGTATAGATAGTGCGTCGCCTCATTAATGATAGATTCTTTGAAAAAATTTCCTTTCAGGTAATTTACAGAAACATTAATGTTTTTAATGCATATTTTTAAAACTTATATTCTAAGATTTATATACTTGTGTCCTTTCTATACCACGTCATCTTACAACACGATTTCGCCTTAACACTATGGGATAAATTGTGGGAACTCTCATATAACCTGCAACACGATTTCGCTTTAATACGATAAGAAAATTGCGAAAACATTTTCTACATAATACTGCTACAGCAATAGACAACATGATTTTTGTGTAACACGTTTAAAAACAAAATTACATTAAAAAAAGAGCGGGAAGAAATGATGAACCAACATCAGCTGTCACAGGACATATCCTGCGACATTTGTTTTAATATGTTTGACACGGCTCTGGCTTATTAAAACACACCTCAGTAAAAAAAAAAAGAATGAAAGACCATCACAGAATGAAATTGAAAGCAAAGATGTCTAAAAGCAAGCTAATAAATAAATCTATATTCCTGAATTTCTTTCGTTTCGATGACATGTCTGTCAAAAAACGTGACAGTGGCTTTAGATGAAAATGTATAACAAATTATAATTCGTTTTTTTACAACGTCTTTCTGTATTTCACTTGTTGTGTGTGTATCATCAAATTTTCGATCGTTAATTTAACCAACTTCCCATCAAGCTAGAACTTTGAAATTTTGGGAATCGTTCGTACTCGCCTAACAATGCAATATTTAGACGTTTGCGACAAGTTTTAACTCATATTTCAATAATTTTAATGTCAAAATATTCTTTCCCCTTAGCGCTTTTAGGATTGAGGAAAAAATTTCTTTCCCCCTCTGGGAACACCGGGAACTCCCCATACGCCACATGAGGTATCGTAAAACTCACAAAGGGGAGACAGTAAGGGTTGCTGACTTTCAGTCAGTAATCATTTGCAAGAAAGAAAGATTCCAATATTTTTCGCCGTGTCTTATCACAATAATTTTTTCTGAATTCTGGTTCCCATTTTTTTTAATAGAATGACTTACAAACTTTCAAATGCCTGTTTTGATTTTATGAGTATTATGAATTTTTTAATACACTCACAAACGTCTTTTTTTAAGTAAATTTTAAAGATAAAAATAACTAACAGTTTTAACTAATATTTCAATAATTTTCTTTAATAAACTTTGCCACCATATAAAAACGTTAGTTTTTTTAACGAATTATTATTGCTCTACGCCGATGTCATAGATGAAAGTACCCTGCCCAGTTTACATTTCACTCACAAGGTTCGCCCGCGAACGGTAGGCTAATTTTGGTTCTTTTTATCTCATTGGCCTGGAGCCAAAAGTGTCGCAAGCGGGTGGCCGGAAGTCCGCGTCGAACCACAATGTGTCAACGAATGACTTTTTCGTCTCTCCGACTAAATTTTGGAGAATTTAGTTCCAGGCCCAAGCCGTGTTTAATTATAAGGGAAAACAACTTTTAAGAACAAATTTATTTGTTTATAAGGAAAGATACAAGTCTTGGATCATCTTATAAAAGGAGAAAAAGCATCTCACATTTCTAACCTTAATTTTTCCGCTCTTTCTGATTCTTCCAGTCTCAATTTTCCAGTCCTTCTATACTTTTGTTTCGCTTTGAGCAGTTCCTCTTCCTTTTTTCTAGTCGTAATTAAAAATCTCAAACAAATTTTTCACGAATTCCTCAGCATATCCTTTGCAATCAGTTATAGCAACCTGCATTTAAAAATAGTCATTTCTGACGTTACATTTATCCCTACCTCTTTTAAGATATTTAGCATATCTTGTTTTTTTTTCTTTTCCCGAAAAAACCCCTTTTTCTAACAATAATTAAATGTATATATATATATATATATATATATATATATATATATATTAAGAACAAATACTACAACAATAATTTACGATGCTCTAGAAACAACACAAAAATGTTCCCACACAATAATAAACACTAGAGTATCTTAAAATTTGTCAAAGATTTAAAACCAAAATTCTCCACTTGAATTGCAAACACAACTCAAGAAATATAAAAGTACTCACCCCTTTTGAAGTATTCTGCTTATGACTTGATATTCACTTTATGCACTCGACGCCTGGCGGGTCGCTTCCTTCTGAAAACATTCAACACTATTTCAGTCTGTTTCCGAGCTTCACGAAGAATTTCTTCCTACTCTGGATGAGTCGCTCCTTAGGATGTTTCTTTTCTTCAACACCCGTATTCTGGTCAGGATTTGACTCAACAGCATCGTTTGGATTATTTTGCTTCTGCGAGTAGTTTACCTAGTTACACAGTAAAGAATAACCTCCGACCGGCTAAACTGTTGACAACCGATTGGTTGTATTATTTTTTCTTCTTCCGCGGCACTTTTTTTCGCACA
>BMAW01121943.1:0-10118 GCA_019974015.1 Nephila pilipes
AAGTACCAAATATTTATAAATGTAACACAAAATAAGATTAACAAAACAAAAAGGTGACAATAACTTAATAGCCACTAACAGTTCTACAAAGTATACAAGAACTAGAAGCATTTTTAAATAAACTTAGCTCACCAAACGATATCTTAACAACACAATTAAACGAGAGTAGGATTACAGATACATAAGAATCTACTCATATTATTTCCTACCGAATATAAATAACTGAATAATGTAAGAAATATGGTAATATTAAATATATTAATCGAAACAAACAAGATATACAATATATATATATACAACTAGCATATACTGAAATCCTATGTAGACACGCCGGTTTGTTTATGATATATATCACGTGATTCTGTGAATTTAGTCCATTAGACAATGGTCATAAATTACGAGGAACTAGTTGTAAAATTTAAAATTAACCCTCTTACCATAATATTGATCAAAATGTTTCAGATTTAAGGTGGGGGGCATAGTTTTATAAAAAGCTATCAAAATTTAGGGATCAAAGCGAAATACGCCTGGAAATTCACTTGGTGGGAGCCGCTGAAATTTAGAAGGTAAATTTTAAAGAGAGAAGTGAGAGTGGATAAATTACATTGGATATTCTAGAAATGTGCCACTAGAGCGGTTTGTAAATTAAAAAATGTTAAAGAACTTCAAAATATTCCTCGGATAAATTTTTAATTCGATTAAATTTGAAGAGAATGCACAGGGATGCTATTGCCTGATTGGAAAAGTTATGAATCGATAACTGATTAAAAGATACGGACCTAATCATACAAAAACTTCCCCTATTTGCAATAAATATATTTCGTAACCTAAAAATCATGAAACATTACAGTTAATTAGGGGCATTGCTCATGGCAATCAAACTGAAATATAAGGTGCAGGTTGGAAATTTTGGTATTTTTTGATATTTTTAGAATTGATCGCCAAACTATGCAAAAGGATACCTAAACTAACATCGGGAAAATTCCTATTTTTAGTCCTCGCTTTATCGATGGGGGGGGGGGGGAAAGGGGCAAAATATTTTCAGTAAAAAAAAGACTAGTAGGGTTCATTTTTACAAGGTCTGCAAATTTGGTGCATATATCGAGCTGTCTGGGGCCATTTTTTAATCCTTTGCCAAGGCTAATAATACCGTTGTACCCTAATCATGTCGTAATGGTTGGCTAAAAGAAAAAAAAAGTTTTCAGATTAAAATCTTTTTCGAACGGAAAATCAGTACATTTAGCATACATCCTACATTTTATTTCATCCGTGATGATCAAGTGCATCCAAGAACCTTCATCTCTCATAAAGTGTCAAGAACTAACAATTTGTAGTAAAATTATTATTAATAACTTGCAATTTTTTTGTATATAATGTTATTCTTTCAGCTTTTTATTCTTGTATTCATTCAACAGGTAATTTTTAACAAGTATTTAGACCATAAGTCTTGTTAATTGTACTTTGCTCATCATAATTATAAGCTTGATTTTAAGTATTTTTACTCTACTTTTTTTTGTTACTTATCTATTAGCACGGGAAACATAAATGTATTCGCAAAATGTTGACATATTCGAATTTCTGAATAAATCCTGGTGACCTGATGAAATAAATCGTGACATTTGACACTTTCACGTTCATTTTGATTGATGAATCTAAAATCTTGCACAAAATGAAAATTTCAGAAATATATAGAAACAATAGGTATCATATCTACGAAAGCGATTCATTTATTAAGTAGACATTGAACAGATATTGTAATATTTATTTTATTTTTCTTATATAATTAAAGCTTCGATATTTTCGACTTCAACGTTCAGAATAAATTTAAGTAACGTCATAATAAGGGAGATCACTAAAAGTGGGGGGGGGGACTTAATCTCTCTTAAAATATAAAAGTCAAATGCAAATGACAACACATTAATTAATACAATAATAATGGTAAACAATGTTATTTTGTTAAAATTTTTGCTGAATATAATTTTCTGAACGTTTGTAAACATAAAACATGAAAATTATGGCCATAAAATAATACTAATAACATATTGTAGCATCGTCTTTTCTTTGAGAAAGTTTAATTATTTTATTGCAAAGCTGTTATGTGTGTGTGTCATTTTTATAAAATAATTAATGATAATGAATCACAATATTAAAAAATATAGGGAATTGTACAAAAATAAAAACTTTTTTTTCCCTTAATTCTAATTATTACTTGGAGAAATACGTTTAGCAATAAGAAAGTAATAATATGAGAAAGAAAATCTAAAATATTTTTTTTATTAATGGAGAGCAATTTTAGAGGCAATATAAAAGCAATTTTCCCGTATTAGCTTATCACCGAGATATGTCCCACTTTATATTGGTTTATTCGAGTAGATCCACACGGCAAAATCAACCTATTATTGATTTCGGTAGCATAAAATATATTTGCTTATTATTTTAGTGATTTGATTCCATGCAGAATCGGTGGCATAGTACATTATCTAAATAGAATAAATCAGATCAAGAAAAACTAATCAAAGATTCACCCAAAGACTTTCGAACGAGAAGATTTCATTTATTAAAACTAACATACTTGAATTATATTTCTTAGAACACAACATGTAAACAATTCCACTCTTTTGAGTAGGAAAGAAAATGTTTTATATTTAATGCTACCAAAATTTCTTCTCAGAGCATTTATAAGTAAGAATCAAAACTGGTGGATTAGATTAAAATAAGTTCGTGATTTCCAACACTGTTCGTATGAGCACACATATTGTTACGAATCTTCAAAACGCCTTCCTGCAACGTTACTTTAATTTCGGAAAAAAGACATTCACAAAAAGTTTCTATCAGGAAATGTCAAGCAATGACCCCGACCTCGGCGATCCTTTTGGAGACAAAATGAAGGTTCTCGAAAATGCTCAAGTTTTCCCTAAATATCTATAAGAAGAGGAGTTACGGAGTTTTCCTAAACATTCCCTGTGACGTTACGCCTGGCTGCGTTGCACTGTAAATAAACTTGAGATGCGAAGTCTGAGAGAATCTGCCAGGAACTTTCGGAATCTGCCTTTGAAGTGCAAAGTAATCATTTAAAGATCCGTCCGTAGTTAGATCTAGTAAAGTGGTGAACTGCACGTTATTGAAAGTGGTATTAGTGTGATTGTTAATGATTTGCTATCTGGTTATGTTACTAATTTGTACAGGTGCTGTTTTTGTTTCTGTTATGTCGCTCATCCGTACAAGTTTTGCTACCTGTGCTTCGTCATTTCCTGGATATTTGTGAATAAAGCGTCATTTTCTTTTATCCTCTTTGTTGGACAACATTTTACGAGAGATTCAATACTTCTAGAACCAACTTGTGTTGTCAGCATTTTAAAACAAGTGCATATCGATGTGAAGTTGCTTGATGAAAATATAAATAAAAACTCTATCATGTATCAAGTATCAAAATATGTATATATTTAGATACTTGTACGATATTTACAATATTTAGTCGTACATTGTATTTATACAAGGTAGTTATCATCCATTTAAATTTGTATCTAAAACAGATATCAAAATTTTACAAAATTACAAAGAAAGGTAACCTTACAAAATTTTATGCAAAGCAAACCGTTTTCCCATGACTAGTTTAAATATACATTTACAAACTCTCAGGAAAAGAAAATCTTAATGTTTGTGAAATTTGTAAGGTTTCTTTTCATAATTAGTATACATTCGTGAAATTTGCAATAATCATTCAAAGTACTTGCTTATAAGATCATTTACGTGCTTATACTGAGAAAATCTCTTACGCTTGCGAAACTTGTAAAAAGGACTTTCTCTCGTAAAAATGTTTCGAAAACACATTTGCGGATGCATTTGCGTGTTCATACAAAGAAACTTCTTAGATTTGTGCAATTTGTGAGAAGGCTTTTTCTCGTAGTGTTATTTTAAAAATTCATTCTCGAAATTTTATTGGTTATGAAATGAGTAATAAATCATTCAATCGGAAAGCAATTTAAAAAAATGATATGCGTGTTCATTCTAAGGAAACAGCCTTAGAAAGTTATTATAATATTTTCTCTCGTTGTGATGTTTTAAAAAGACATTAGTATACTAAGTCTTTATGGTCCTTGTGTTTGCGAAATTTGCTTGAAATATTTCTGTATGAGGAATACATTAAACGATATTTGCTTATTCATCAAAGGAATAACTTGAAATTTGGATATAGGTCTTTATAATCTGGTATGATTGATATTACCATTTATGATATTCATCGATAAAAAATCTGAATTTGACTTGCAAAGTATAAAAATATTTCGCATGAATTCTGTTTTATTCTCAATTGAAGGAATGATTTGTGTTCTTAAGATTAGATCGAAAATTAATTTATATTCATTTCTATCTAATACTTTTGTACATTTGTTTATTATTTTATATGCTATATTCGAATGAATTTTAAAATGGAGGAGAAATAGAGGGGCGCTTTCATTGAGTGACTTTGTCATTTTGTAATTATTATAAGTTTAGGAAAATGTTTCTTTATTATTTAAACATTTCTTTTTAAATTTTCAAAAAATGAACAAAAAATTTTTGATAAATGGAATTATTTTTTTTTTTTTTGGATAAAGGGGGAAATGTGTTTATTTTTGTATGTTCAAACTAAAATATTCACCGAATATAAATTTAAGAAAATATTATTTAAATGCCAGAAATAAAAAGAATTTATTAAAATAAAGACAATAAGCTATAATATGGGATTCAATTTAAAATGATCATGATATATTTGTTTAAATATTGAATAATAAATAACTAATCTCTATTTCGTTAAGTTTGTTTCAATAATCTACGTTTTATATACTTATGTAATTTTCCTTCATATGATAAAAATTTTGTTAATATTAGTATAAAAAATAATTTATAAATGGGTTACGTAAAATGTATTTCTGTATGTGATCTAAGCCGTTTTCATAAATATTTAAAAGATTTCAAAAAATTCTGTCTCTTTCAAAGATTTTTATTTTATTAAATAATTATTAACTATTTATTTTGCATTCTAAAGAACCGTCTGATACAATTCAGTGACAATAATAGATTATATTTTTTAAAAAAATTTAGATGATTTAGTGAATAATCATTTAAATAATGTATAAACAAAAGAATAACCATTAAAAGGCTTCAAATTTTTGAAAAACTAAGTTTAAAGCTTTGAAGTAAAAATATTGAGAAATATAATAAAACCGTGTATAGAGAGCTATTTTTAAATATATTATTTTAACAATTTTTTAAAAATCACTTAAATATATAATTATTATGCATAATATTTTAAGTTTTTTCACGATGATTTTATAAGAAACCATTCATAATTGTTGGTTTTTTTTCTACGTTTTCTTTTGTTTCTATGTTTGCCTACGCTCTACCTTATTAGGAGAAAAAGCAGTGTTTATAGACATATATGAAATGGGTTGATTTTAAGGCGTATTTATTTGTTTGGGTAGTTTCAAGTAAAGTAATGCAGCAAAGCATAATGCTAAATATTTCCTATAAATCCGAATTCTTTTCCTATTTATGGTGAATGAAACATCGATCAATTTGATATCCTCACGAATAAAAATTATCTGGTCTCACAGTTTTTAGAATCGGTCTATTTTTTGTTGGGATACATTGATGAAAATAATGGGAACTTATTTAGAACAGTTTAATGAGTTTTTTTATAAAAAAAAATGAGATTAATTAGAATTCATGGGAAAGATTGCTCTTTTAATTATAATTTAAAATATAATTATAATTTTTTTTTGTTTTAAAATTCATAAAATTGTGTATTTAAATTGTTTAAAAAATTTCCTCTTTTTGTATTTTGGCTTAAATATTCTTTTTTCCTCCATTTTGCTATTATTTTTAAGTTTTTTAAAATTATTCTACTGTAGACTTTGTTCCGTTAGAATTCGATTCGTGTACGTTTTTGTTGTTTCTAAGCAATAAGTAAAGTGTAAATTTATTCATAGTTTCTTTATCTTAATGCCAAACTTTTGGATTGTTCTTTTTTTTTTTTTTTTTTAATTGGTTAATATTTTATTATATCTTTGCCTACCCCAAAATACCCATATCACACATTACACACACGTGTGTGTGTGTCTTGATTTCTTCTATTGTATTGTGGTCTTTTGCATTTTGGTTTGCTTGAAATAATAGAGTTTCCATATTTATATATAAAATTTATCTGTTGTGAAAGCCGGGCCTAAAAAATATATTTAACCAGTATATCACACTCCAGATTCAGAATTTATAAATTTTACAACTGAAAAATGATTTGAAGTCTATCATCATTTTTTTGTTTGGTATTTTTTCAGATATTTGATTTTCTTTTTTATTGTTTTGTTGCGTAACTTTTCTTACTCTTTTTATTGAATTTTTGCAACTAAAAAAATTTCATTTTTCTTTATAATCTGAAATATGTTTTAATTCTTGTTTCTAAATGTTTTTAAATTTATTTCAATTAAATTATTTTATTATATGAGTGAAATATCATTTATATAAATATATGTATTCCCCCTGCTGTTTATATATATATATATATATATATATATATATATATATATAAACAGCAGGGGTTTTTAATTCCAATATTTCGATGCGAAAAGCATTTTCTCTTAATAAAAAAATTTGGAAAATTGCTCATACTTTGATTTCCGTTATCAGTTAGCTTACTTCACTTTATTTTTTTTAAAAAATTTATTGATGATTAAAACTATACTTTAATATAAAAATGCAAACTTAAAAAACGTCTAATGTCATTTTTTCAAAAAAAAATTTGAGTTTGAATTATTTTATTTTCTTACTCTAAATATATTTTTGCTTTTTTAATGAAAAGGGGACTTAGATTATAAGAACCACCAAATTTTCTCAGTTGAAAATTAATTACATATTAAAATAAAATATAATAAAAAAAAATATGAAAAAAAATTTAATTGCAAAAACGGAAAGTGCTTCATCTATTCCTACAAATTAATCGCGTCTATTATGATTATCAGTGTTTCCATTATATAAAACAATATATTGATTTAAAATAAATTTTACGACCCATATTCTCGATAGCTATGGCATTTAAAAACACAAAATGTGCCTTACGATTTTAGAGGTAAGGATAATTTACCTAACGTAATTAAATCCTTCACAAAAAAAAATATTATTGATGCTTATTTATACCTTTACAAAATGAATTACTACATTAAAATGCTTATTATTCTACACACTGTTACAAGAATACATATATTTACAATATAAAAAAATTATTATAATTTACGAAAGCCACAAATTATTTTTGGTAACAGTTACCTAATAACAAAAAACGGTACTTTTCCATTTCGCCGGCGCCAGTGATAAAGTTGCCAAAAATGATACAACCAACGCCAAACGGAATATGTGTTTACTGTGTGTTATCGCCAGTAAAGTCTGCTTGGCAAGATTTCCGCCGGCGAAGTGGAAAAGTACTCATACTCAAATAACTTATAATCTTATCATAAGCCGAATATCAAAGGTCCATCATTTGTAGAAGAATAAAAAAAAAAAATTAACTATAAAATGTATTCTTCAGTAAAACGTTAAAAAAAGGAAGAATTGAGAAAGATATAAAAATGTGAAAATGATTTCAAAAATTAAGTCAATGTATCCATTTCATGACTGCTGTTAAGAATTTTCTAGCATTATTTTGCTGTTAATATATACTGAAGAAATATCTGACTCATTTTTACCGCTAATTTTTTTCCCGATACAAGGCCACGGCGCTGAAACGAGAGAGGAGTTCGGAAAGCGCAAGCTCGATGGAAAGCGAAAAAAGCCGAATTTTCTTTGAGTAAAATTACTTTCTGTTGAGTCAAGGAATTAATATTGT
Organism: Nephila pilipes; assembly: GCA_019974015.1. NCBI lineage: Eukaryota > Metazoa > Arthropoda > Arachnida > Araneae > Nephilidae > Nephila > Nephila pilipes. Next base: position 7,856 of record BMAW01121943.1, read on the forward strand.
GACTGCACGCATATTGGTTACTCGATTCTTACTCAAACAGAACTTCTCAGTGCTCCCTCCGATTTTTCTACTTTTTTTAATCTGATCAACCGAACACCGACTATGGACCCGATTTTTGACCAACGAAACGACATGGATTATAATGAAAATACCTCCTCCACCATTTCATCTATTTCCACTAAATCTGATGACACCAACTCATCCTGCCAAAGAAAACAAAAAACCGAGAATGATATCGCTAAATATGCCTGTCGCAAAGAAAAACACCAATCCATCCTGGCTGAAATCATTTTCAAAGGCACTGATACCAACGACAAATTTCTTATCGAAACCCAACAACTTATCGAGGGCCTGAACAACAAACTCCTACAACTTCAATGTGAGTATGCTACTTTAGCGCCTTGCGCGACTGCTGGCTGCCTCATCCACTCCACCCCTAATATAGTTACTTCCAAACAAGCGTAAAGATAACGATGGTTTCATCACCCCTCCTAAAATCAAAACCTGTAAAAAATCTACTCTTTCCACCTCCCTTAATTTAACCTTACCCACACAAAATAAATTTCAACACCTTTCTGACAAAGATAATACTCCCACTGCAATAAATGGAAATAATAAAAATCAAGATTCAACTCAAGCTATAAAGAAAACAAAAAATCTTCCATCACCAATCATGTTAAAAATCAGCAAAAATTACAGACACCACCTTAAAGAACTCACCCAAGTACTACCAAACCTAAGAACACGTTTATCCGGCGAATATGTTAAATTATATATTGACAACTACGACGAATATTGAAAACTGGCACAACTTTTAACAACCAAGCCTTATGAATAGTACGTTATTCAACCCAAAATTTCAAGACCTCTCAAAATTATTTTTAAAGGACTTCCACGAAACAGATCTATTGAAGATTTAAATGAAGAACTTTTAGAACTCGGTTTCAACCCTATTAGAATCAACCAACTCACTAACAGACGTACAAAACTCCCTCTTCCAATATTTTTAATAACTCTACCAAGAAATGAAAATAGCCAAAAAATTTACAACCTGAACCGAATATGCTACATGTCCATTACAGTTTATGACTATAGAAATAACAAAGTTACTCAATGTTACAACTGTAACCTATTCCACGATAGTTCTGATAACTGCCATATGATCCCAAGGTGCATTAAATGCTCCGGAGCCCATGCTACCAGGGACTGCAATATTACAGGAAAATTAACTGACATAAAATGCATAAACTGCAACGAAATCGGTCACTCCGCTTCATACGGAGGATGCAAATTTTTCCCAAAACCACCCAAAGACTCAACTACACAATATAATACCAACCACACAACAAAAAATAATACACCTGATACCAACAAAGTCCGAGAAAACTACGCATTTGCAAATGCTGTCACTTCCAAACAACAGATGGCGCCCCAAACTGTCGAATCTCAAGAACCCACTAGCACTGCAAAAAATATTTCACACTACAACGCAAGAAACCATCAAAAAAACCCATTCAATAGCATATTTGAAGCAATAGACCAGCTAAAAGCATTTGCCGGAATATTCACCATCATATCAGGACTACTCACTAACCTTCACAAAATCAAATCAACAAAAGGACAAGCAAATAAAAAGTTCGCAATCATTGAAGCATTAATGGAAATCACTAATGAATAGAAAAAACAACATTAAATTATTTTCTCAAGACACACCACTTTTTAAAACTCTCCCCATATCCCCCTTCTACTTATTTTTAAACTTTTTAACTAAAAACTTCAATTTCTCAATCTCACTCCAACTTGATGATAGCCCCTCCCATCAGATATATAGTAACTTAGCTTCCATCGAGATCAGCCAATCACAGTCGCTCTACTCCACTCACAGCAAACTCAACATTCCCCTCGTGGAACTTCACGTCTCCAAGAACCAACTGACTCTCTCCGCAATAAATGGCGCCCGCTATGCTGGTATCTTCAACTGCTTTTTTCCCGAAACTTTTTCATCTGTTTCTTTCAATTTTTCAGCATACATTCTCAGGACAATCCTCTACACAAAGTTAAATCTACTTCTCCAATGGACTTTTTATTTGCTAGATTTGGGCTGGAAGAGCGCTCCGCGCTCTAGGCGCCCATTGAATTTCAAAACCCATTGAATTTAAGAAAAACTCGAAAAATTAATACACAATTTAAATTTGTATTATAAGCAGAGTTTAAATTTATATTTAGTTTTTATAACTGAAAAATACATGAAAATGGTATAAAT